>JAULCA010467300.1:0-16341 GCA_032360845.1 Crassadoma gigantea | reverse complement strand
AACTCATTCATCCCTGAAATTTCATAATGAACTATTCCAAGCTTTGTACTGGAAGAGTTCAAATGTGTTTTCAGGGGTGAATGATCTAATACATCAGCAAGTAAATCACAACAAACAGGGTTACCAGTGGCCCTAGATCTAAAGAGTCCACTGCTATGAAAACTTTGCCAAAACTTAGATCACTACATGTAAGGTAATAGTACCAGTTTCACAATACTAAATCTTTGACAAAAAAAATTCTAAATGTGTGTATTTTCCATTGCTCACATAATACTATTCTTTGACAAAAATAATTTCTGAATGTCAGTATTTTCCATTGCAGAGCAAATATATCTTACTGCACAAAATGATTTGAGTTTTGGAAAATCTTAAGACATTTTCCTAAAATTCTGTTATGCTTTCTGGAAGGAAAGTCATGAGCTGATGAGGTTTCTTAAGGTGTTTACATGAAATTTGAGCGTAGTGTTGTAGTCGAAGTCTGTTGAAGTATAAAAACTGCTTTTATTTAAATTACATTTCAATTAATTTAAACCAAACACTAAGGGTAACTGATCATGACTCCTTAATCAAAGTTTAGATAGAAAAGTACTTTCTCTGTTGCATCAAATATTATTTGGTACATGACTGCTAATGTAATCACATGAAGTATAAAACAAAAATCAAAAATATCTTACTGTGATCTGATAATGGGAAAAAATTGTTTAAAAATGGATCTGATTCCTATTTTGTCAGTGTTTTAAAATATTGCTTTTATTGTTGTTTTCTTTATCACATGGCAAACTTATTAAATGATTCCTTAGTTCTGTTTTAATTAATTCTGGAAATTTCAATTTGATTACAAATAAGATTTTAGAGATAGAAATTAGTTTCCCTAATAGTTGAATAATCATGAAAGGCAGATTTTGTAGAAGGACTAAAGGACAAGTTGAAAGAGAAACTGCATATTACTTGATCTAGAAAGTAATTCATAATAAAAAATATGGCAGAGAAGTTAAAAAACATTGTCATAATAAGAAGCAATTGTTTTAAATATTTTTGACAACATTTTGACTAAAGATTTTATGTCCAGGTTCAGTCCTGTGTTCCTCAATTTTTAGACCCAGTTTATTTGGGTTTCTTGTATGCATCTTTAATGTCTTAAAATCCACATCAGTAATTATTAACTCATTCACCCCTGGAGTTTCATAATGAACTATTCCAATCTTTGAATTAGAAAAGTTTAAACATGCCTTCAGGGGTGAATGAGTTAATCCCGATACCATTGGTGAAAAAAACTTTTGCATATTCACTTTTAAGCTTTTCATTCATACCAGAGTTCTAGCTGATTTTAGGTTAGCTTCTAGTATTATTTTCTTGTTTAAAATTCAAAAGAAAAAGACTTAAATACCATACAAATGGTATACTTGAGGCAATCTTACTGTGTTTTGATATCCTTTAAAATCGGAACTTGGTGGTTGTAAGCTGAATAAGAGCCTCACTATTTCTTTGTATGGATAATGAATGGATCTATATATAAGTTAATCGAAAAAGTTATCCCAATATTTGCCAAAAATTTTTTTGAGTATGAACAATGTTTTCAGAACCAACCATATTTTACCTTTACCATAACGTTCAAAGCACATTATAAGTACAGTCAGTATCATTATTGGCTAAATGTGAGCTTTAAATTGGTTATATACAAAAAACAGTTTCAATTATTCTAGCACTTGAATAAAATTTCAAATGAGGTTCCTAGACATTCCTGCTCAGATATCCATAAAGCTATGAAGGTCGTTTTAAGCGAAACGAAACTTAAGAACGTAACGAAAAATAAGTCTATTTCGAATCATTGCTGAAAATAAGCTGGACTCGTCATTAGGAGAGAGACATTTACATTGATGTGTTACTATTTATATGGACTACCTGTATATAGTGTGTTACACGGTAGATATGCGAGTTTTGCCAGGTTGATTTGCTTTATTACTAAATAGAGGCTATACCTGTGTCGCTAGATAGAGGCTATACCTGCTGTAAATATGTAACAAAGTTAGCTTCACTGCTTTGTACATAATACCCCAGACTGTACAGAAATGTTGAAAGTTGAAATGAGAGGAAATATATCTGAGAGAGTTGTTCAAAAAGAATAAAAAATTGAAATCTTAAAGAAAGTGTTATATTTTATATTTTGTTCCTATGGAACGGCCAGTAATGTTGCTGTTCTGTGTTAGTTCTCACACTCTGGTATCATGTTTCATTTTTGTTAAACATGGAAATCTTGAATATTTTCATAATTATTAAACAGATAGTGAAATCTACATATTCTGAAATGAAAATAGCTTCTTCTACCGGATCAAGAAATGACTACCAAAACTTTCTGTGAATAAATTCTGAAACATTTGATATGGAAACTTTACTAAAAGGTTATTGAAAACTTGGCCTGATGAACTGTTTCCTGAACAAGAACAAAATTGATTTTGAATCAGTCAAATTGACAAGAATAATAATAATAGTTTGAGGTTCTTGTATATACCTTTTTATCACTATTTGGTTCATAGATTATCCATGGTTATAGGGCCTTTGCAACCAGTCAATATCCTTCTCCGATCCCCGGGGAGCATACAGCCAGTGCTGCCATTTCAATGTTCACAGCTAGCATTCAACGATTCTAGCACTGCCCAACTATGTACTCATTTACAGCTATGTAGACTGGAACAAGTGGCATAAAGTATCTTGTTCAAAGATACAACACAGAGCCTTGACGTGACTCGAACCTGCAACCCTTCAGTCATGAGCCTGGTGTCCTACCACTAGAGTACTGTGCCTCCTGGCATATACAACTTGGCTTGTGACCTTTCCTAATGACAAGTCATCCAGCAACATATTCTTCTTCACAACAATAATGACAAGGGTCATCAGATTTGGTCAGTAATTTGCCTGAGCATAGGAATATCAACACTCTGCAATTATACCTTGAACCACTTACAAGTCAAAATGTTAAATCTTCAGAACCATGAGGCCAAAATTCATGGTCTAATAAGTTTATTCAAAAGATGAACTTGGGCATCTTTCAACATCATCCAGTAAGATATGGTAAGTATTTAAAATTACTTCTACATACTTCTGAGGCAAAGTTACAGGATGTTTGTAGATTGTCTGATTCAGGAGCTAGCAAGTTTGTTCAAGTGAATGACCTTGACATTTCTTAACGGTTACACTGGTCTTAAAAGTTAAAAACTGTGTTTTCTGCATATACGAGATGGAGGTCTATTAAGGTTGTTCGAGCTAATTGTATTAGCCCTCTAAGGACACAATTACATATTCATGTAATTTCTACAGAATACAGAACTACAATATCTACAGTCGTGATTGCCTGTATCGTTCTAATGTGTATAGATATTACATTTTTCCATACATGCATGAATGACATTGACCCGCATTCAAATTCTTATACTATCACTTCAACCTATTAAGGTACTTGGTCACCGGAAGTGGCCTGTCCAAAGTGTACTACAGATATATCTAAACGGAAACTTGGTGTCCATTTTGAGAACAGAGTGGGAAGCACTTTGTGACCGTAGATTACTAGCTAAGAATTACACTTTAAATAAACAACATGATAATGCGTTAGATTTGTAAGAAATTACGTGACCTACAAACCAAGCTCTCCTTCTTTTCAAAAGTTGAAAACATCATCGAAGAGTGTTCGGAACATAGATTAGAATCAACATATTTTAGACGGGGTTATAGTACATATGAATTATTCTCATGCTCCAGTTTCATGAACGTTTTCTTACTTAATGAATTCCTTAACTCAATTACTTAATATTGCTTAATTTCACGTAGAAAAGCAGTTAAGGACATTTTCTCAATATTGAATGTTTTCTCCGCTGTTTTTCTGCGTGAAGCATACAGTTAAGGAATTCAATTTAGGAACATTGCTTTCATGTGGAGAATTTTTGGATCAAATAATTTCCTCCTGGTAACGGTGTAAACAGAAAAGCCAAGAGTGTCAGCAGCTTCTGCGCATTCTTTCCATGAGTGTTGATAACATGTAAACTTGTCGGTGATTTGTCATTGACTGATTGATTGATTGATTGATTGGGGTTTATGTCCGCTTCCCTACCGAGAAGTTCACTTATCCAGCAGACGGTATGAGCAGGTGATTTGTCAAATGGAAGCGCACTCATATAGTACTTTTCTCCAGGACTGTCTGAAATCGAGTCCGTGAATTTCTCTAGATGTTCCCGTTTCTCCCATACATAACAACATATTCAAACATTTCTGTCGATACTGAAAACATTACGATTCGGATGACTATAATCACATAGGAGCACATTACGATTCGGATGACTATAATCACATAGGAACACATTACGATAAAATGGAGAGGATCATGCATTATTTCTTTATTTCCACCCATTTGAAGTGGTACAAGAACAACTCATACTTAAATATATTAATGTACACAAATGACATGAAACTTAATTCATTAAGACATTGTTCGTATGTGATTAAAATTGGAGCACATTCTTAATAGGGTCATTCATTCTCAAATAAATGTATTTCGTTACAATTTGATCGATGATACAATTTCGTCATTTCATCAACAGAAACATCCTCGATATCCAGGGGTTACGTTTACTTTCGCTCTCTACACCCCTGGAATATATTATAGCAAACTTGAAGGCACAAAGATTTGGTCTCAGGTAAAAAAAACCTGACCAATCGCTAGACTGATACCTGTCTTTGAACATTACACAGGAGAGACACCAGACTTTAAAGCCCGGCAATTTTACCGTTACGTGACCGCGAGATTCCTCTGATGTTCATCAAACGATCGGACTAGTCTTCTTGTTTCATCAACAAGGTGGCGCACACCTAGCCTCCAATTTTGCTATGACATATCCCAGGGATGTAGAGAGCGAAAGTGAGCATAGCTCCTGGATTTCGAGGATGCAACAGAAATGGCACATATCAATACAATGTTGTCATAATCTAATTTACATAACTTGTTATGGGGGATTCCTCCAAGTAGTATGTAGTACTGTAGTCTGACTGGGAGTACAACAATAAGCTCTGTATCAAACTCAGTACTGATAAGGCACCAAAGATCGTCTCTAAGGTTCTCAGTGTTCGTACAATGAAGGACAATGTCAGTGTGTAAAATACCACAAACATGACACAACACAATTATATTGGTAGATCTTATATCTACGGACATCCTAACTACATTACTCCTCCTATCCAAGTGTTCGGGGAACTTCAAAGTTTTTTTCCATATTTTCTGCGGACAAATTGTATCATGAATAAGGAAAATTCTTGCATCATCATTTCTTCTAGATTGTTCACGGCTTTATACACAAGTGATACATTAGAACATAATCAAATAAGTCATATTTGTGAAGTATCAGAAATAAAACCCCTTTGACAAAAATCATACAAACGATACATAAGAAGACGTTTGAGAAATGCCGATCGGGTTAAATATTTTCTTTTTATTCCATAAACTCGACCAAGTGACCAAAGTTTTCCTATTTCAATGTAGGTTTAGACCGGTGTCCATCCAGTTGGCGAGTTAGCCATATCGGTTCTTGACCTAGCACTGAAAGCTTGAATAGATTTCACGATACAATTTTGAGCGCGTTCTAGTTTAATCAATTCTGTTTTTGATAGTTGCCAACATTTACACCCGTATAAAACAGACGGTAAAAAAAAGCCTTTGTCTTAATTATTTTGGCTACAGTCGATGCATTGAGAGTTCTTGGGTGAGTACCAGGCCCCACTTGTATTAAACATCTCAACTCTTGAGATTTCCTCAAGTCTAAGATTTCCCATAGACAATACATTGCTTGAGATTTTCCTCAACTTTGATATGTTTTATACAAGTGTCCCCGAATCTTATGGGAGCAATTGTACAACATTTGAATTGTCTAGAGTATAGCTATTACGGGTTTGTTTTCATATGATTGATATTGACCCGAACTCAAATTGTATATCTAAACTTCATTTCATTATTTTTCATTTACAGTATGATGTTAAGCAATACATAAATTGCTGAAATTAGATTTGGAAACAAGTTTTACAACTGATATAGCTCCATCTCCAGTGGAAGAAACACATATGCGATTTGAGGACCACGTGTTGTATGACTATAATATCTGAGAAAGAAATATGCAGCAATGCGTTGAGTTTATGAGTAAAAAAACAGATTACATGGGAGGGTAAGGTGGGAAAGCGAGGGGAAAGAGAACTGCTCAGATTAACCTTGTATCAAATTACCGTTAATAGCTAAGTTCATGGAGAAGGCCACTGTAAACGACAGGTATATATAGAAAATTTAACCTCATTCAAATCTCCAAAATTTGGAGTTCAGGAGAAAATTAATGCACTTAGCCGAACAGCAGTAACTTACCCGAAATTGGACGATTAATCTCATATAAGACATGTACACAGAGCTGTGTAAAAAGGCGGCAATGTAACAAATAATGTTTCTCTACGATACTAGTAAAGTTAGGAAGCTGCACTCCATTCTAAGTCTAGCCTGGTGAAAGTAGAAAGGCGGGACTTTGTTCGGTGGTTCATACAGGTACGAATAAAATTTGTCATTTTTGTGTCGCCTGCAACGCGAGGTGACATATAGGTATTACTTTGTCGGCGGCGGCGTTGTCGGTTGCGTCGTCCGAAACAAGGTTTCTGTGCGATAACTCGAGTTTCCTTGGGTTGATTGAACTCAAATTTTAAACAGTGCTTTCCTTCTAAAAGCGCTTGCTTGTGATTGCTTTTCAGGTCCGAAGGTCAAAGGTAAAGGTCACCGTTACTATAAATAGAAAATCTGTTTCCGTGCAATAACTTGAGTTTCTCTAGGTTGATTGAGCTCAGATTTTACACAGTTCTTCTTTATCAATAGTGCTTACTTGGGATCGCTTTTCACGTCCGAAGGTCAAAGGTTAAGGTCGCCATTACCATACATAGAAAATATGTTGCACAGGCGTCACATCCACTCTTGTGGAATTCTTGTTAAATTTAGACGTAGAGGGGTCACACTTTATTGAGTCTAGCAAGGACTTCCAAAGATCAATTACAGAAGGCAGGAAAGACTTCCTGCACAGACTAGAGCGACATCTATGTAAGATGACGAAAATTGTTGCCTTCACGGGTTCTGTAGTCGTGAATGATGTTGTTACGCCGAGGGAGAATATCTTCTAGGTGTTTCGGGACGAGACCATGGACCATTTTATGAAAGTGGATTATCTTGTGATGTTAACGCCTCTGCTAGAGAGGAAGCCCGTTTCAAGGTAAAGTTTAACTGTACGTACTACTTCCGGTTTGAGGTCTTCGAATAATCTCCATACTCCAATATGGAGCGAATAAGAGTGAAATACAAAGTTTGAAGACACCTGCGATCTAAGGTAAATTTAATTTCCGTAAAATGTTAAATTTCGTTTTTTTTTATTTAAATCAAAAAACCAAGATGTTTATGTGACATAATTTCAGTAATGACTATATTATTGATGACAATAGGATGAAGAAGAGGGGTAATAGTTTCCCAATTTATTAGTACGGTTTCTGTTTTATCTGGATTAAATTGGGGAATCTATGATGGTGTACACGAGTGTCAATTGCAAATAACTTAATGGTAGCATTAAAGCTATCGCTGGACAAGACGTGAATACGTCTGACATTCTGCTACTACTAGCTCTCCACCACTGGGTTGCGAGTTCGAGGCCTTAGTGGGGCAGTTGTCAGGTACTGTCAGTGTTTTTTTTTCGGGAACTTCTGCTTTCCTTCACCACAAAAACAAGGCACGTCCTTAAATGGCCCGGCATAGCTGTTAATAGGACATTAAACACAAGCAAACTCAACCAAAACACTTTTACAATAAATAATAAACAAAAGGGGGGCCAATACGGAACCTTGAGGAACCCTAGCTTTAACGTTTGACCAATTCGAACTTTTACCATTAATAACAACTCTCCGTTCACGATTACAAAGATAATTTTCAAACCAAATTAATAATGAACCCCGGATGCCAAAACAAGATAGTTAACGAAAAAGACCCTAATGCCAAACACAGTCGAAAGCTTTGCTAACATCACAGGAAACCTGTCTTGTTTCTGTATCGTTATCTAGAGCAGAATATACACCATGAATGGTCGCAAGAAACTGATTGACGGGCGAATTTCCATGTCGAAATCCTGAATGGTTAGAAGACAAAAGGGAGTGGTCATGTTGGAAATTATGGATATTCTTATAGACGCACCTGTCAATTAATTTACCGACAATAGATAGTAATGATATAGGCGTGAGGTTAGTTAAAACGGACTTTATTGTACACATGTGTGGCATTTGCATTCTTCCATTTAGATGGAAACACTCCCGAGATAAGAGACTTGTTAAAGAGGACATTTCAAGGGTTACATAGAATATCTGGCGTTACTTTATATGGTCGAGGATACTCAAGATCAGGACCTTACAGCTTTAGAACAATCAAGGTTAAGTTTAGCATCTTTTACATCGGTAGTATATATGTTAATATTAGATAAAATATGGTTGCACTCCTTCACAGTATCTGGTGAGATTGCATTAGTATCATCAATACAGTTGATCAGAAAGCTCTAAGTCATCAGAGACAGCAGTACATGTACCATAGTGAAGAGCTGGTGGTATCAGAATTTCCCAGAGTTTGGTAATAATACTTGTACCGTTCTCAGCCAATGTTTCAAGTTTTTCACATATTTTTATGTAGTTGGCTACAGTCTGCTTTATGGTGTTTACACATGTATTACGGACCTGACGGCATTTTGGCCAGTGAGTATCGCTAAGGAAACGCTTGGCTCTACGATGCACACGTTACGTTTCCTAATCAAACTCCGAATTTCGTTAGACATCCAGGGAGTTTAACTTGATCTGACATTTACAAATTGGTTAGGAATACACGTTTTTCTAATTGTTATACTCAACCGATTGAGCTACTGATGATTTCAATGATTTGTCAAACGAAATCTCACCGATAGAAGTGCACTCATATAATGCTTTTCACCAAGACTTTTCGAACTCGATTCCGGGATCGGACGCGAAGAAACCTGAGGCCAGCAGTGTATTTTTTAAGATTATTAAAACAAAACCTGTCGATACTAAGATTTAGAAAAAATATCTTTTTACGATTATAACCACATAGGAGTACGTCATTCTGCTATAACGCTGAACGCATTTGTTACGAAGCCTGAAAGAGTTACTGCAAACAGTCTTCGGATATTTTGGAAATTGTTTAAGCACTTCTAAGTACGCTTGCAAATTGCGGATGGTTGTACAAAAATAAACTAGAAGATTACGAATAGGGGTTCGATTCCCCGATCTGACGTGAAAAGGTAAAGGGTCACCTGCCCGAGCACGTGGGTCCTCCCCGGGTACTCCAGTTTCCTCCCACAGTAAGACCCCTCGTGCGCTTCCATTTGGGCTAACAAGAGTGATAACTATAAGTTGATATAACTTTTTTTCGTAATTGTCGTAAAATAAATAAAGTTTATAGTAGGATAAATTTTAGCTTTCACGTGGCTTACCTCATTTGCCCGTATCTAATATTAATATTGAATTTTGAAACCGGTCTTTTTTTCGGATCTGGAAGGCGTACACAATTTTATATTTTATACTTAAGTCTGAAAGCACAAGTTAACTTTAAATTATCAAACAGTCTCTTTGCAATTGCCGCGTACACTTACATTTTGACAGTTTCTCAATGGCTTCTCAATATAACCTCGAAAGTCCTCATTTCATTTCACTAGCAGAACCGTTCAGAAAAAAACTACAGATACGGATGCAAAACTTGTTTTTTTTCGCTTTATTACTAAAATACTAACAAAAAACTTTTTCCAAACGTCATTTTGTATACTTTTGTTCGTTAGTTATAAATAGTTTTTAAAGCTTTTGCGTCTTTTTTCTGGTTTGGCTACAACACGAACTTCATCTAGCTCTGTGGCTACAGCGGTAAAACAGGATGTAGCTTGTGATAATCTGTTTACGTTAAAACGAAAGCTTATGATCCAACATTTGATTATATTTCTTTTATTATTATTATTATTTATTTGTTGGTTTATTTATTGGGTGTTTTTTAAATATAACTATTTGTTTAAACAATATTTTATTCAATAATCAACAACATTACAATTACAAATATAAGGTTTTTTTACATGGGATGGGAAAACAAGCTTGGAGCTTATATTTATTCCTTTCCCAAAAAAAATATTGCATATGTCTTGATACATATTATAGCTTGTTTTACAGTTTTTTACAAGGAAACCAAGAGAAAACGATTCAAGAGGGGAAAGAGAATGACAAATTCTACTGCAAGACAGGAATGAAAAACAAAGAGGAATAGACGGACAGACGACAGATGGACAGACACAGAGGAGAAAGTTCAAGTAAGAAATTACTCTGTTATAGAGTGTCACTGTAAGAGGAATAATGTAGTTAGTCTATAACAAAAATAGAAATTTATTAATAAATAGTACATTTCAATAAATATGAAAAATAACGTAAGGCTTAGAAAAACACTTTTATGATCTTTTCTTATCAGTATGGACGTTCTGAAGTTTTCATATTGGCATTGTCGAATGTTTTATACGATACAATTCCTGGTAAAAGTAAGCGCATCGTAAAATAGATTGCTTTTCACTCACACACACATATGTATATATAATGTTTAATTGTTCATACCTTTCAATATATGATCACTCATTTCGTTTTATTATACCTAATCCGTAAATTTACTTCTCGATCTGTAATTTTGTACAACCCAGTTGTACTTCAGTTAGGCAAAATTGTTGTTTCCTTTATCGGAACACCTCGCTCTTTATCCCGAAACATCGAGGCGAGTTTTATTTATATGGCTGCCGCGCCCTAAATTATTTTACTTCCTCGTCAATATATTTTAATACAACAACTTGCCAACACTTGTTTTCAATGAAACATCCTCGTTATGATACCTTTTTCATATTTTGATCGGATGTTTAAAATGTTATGCCAAATAAAATCTGAAGAACAGTCGAAAACCGGGTTACTGACTGACTGAATAGAGTTCGGCAATTATGTCCCTAGGACCGTGAAACGGGTGAACTGCCTGTTTGTCTTGTTTGAGATCCTCGTGTTTAAAATATTTACTGAAATGAAAGAAATCGTTTGAAGTGGAGTAAAATGGTTTTGATAATATTTTTTTTCTCAAATGTTAGTCAAATGATGGTAATTAAAGAAGAAAACATTCGAAACGTCGGATTAATCAAACATTTTGACTTTATGGATTTTTTTATAACCTGCTTGAGGATGCTATTCTAAATTGATTTACCAGCAGATTTTATCATATCTGCAACTGATAATTTAAAATACATATAAAAAAAACAATTTTAAGACTAATGTGTTATTTATTTAAATGACTTCAAAGAAATCAAAACATTCGAAACTGCGGATAAATTATATACAGTGTCTCTGTTTCCAAAAGGGCGGTTCCCGAGTAAATCAGTTTACGCTTCTCACTCAAATTATTTGCACTGCCATATTGCCATGCAGCCTGACGACCGCGTCATTCAGGTTGCGAAACAGAAGGGGAATCACCTATCGGGAATTCCCAAGCTGCATTGCGGGGGAAATTCCAAGTAATGTTCGATTATGTTCCGCGAAACCAACAGTTCGGCAAAACGACACACGTACCACACCACCACTGTGTGTGTACCCAGTCATTGATGACTCAGCTATCTACAGTCGTATGACTGTCGGCTAATAAAGAATCTGAATCCGCAGTGTTCAGGTCTTGTCATATTTCTTTTAAATAACATTACTTTTTGAGACGTTATCACTCTTTTCTCTCTCTCAGTTTAGAGGTCAATACAGGAGAGCACCGATCAATATCTTTTCTAAACAATAAAAAAACTAATTTAAATTCCTCTATCGGTTTAATTTGTTTTAAGCAATGCGTTGGGCTTTTGTTTGACTATACTATTTGGTCTTTGTAAGGATATATTTAGTCGTGGCGGGAGGGTGTCGTTGAAGTAAAATTTACCCGGAAGTTTAAATCGGTCCACACGTTACGATACGAATACCTAATACAGAAAGAGGCCCAATGGAGAAACACAGCTATGCTTTTCAATAACACGCTTCTATAAGCGATTGTTGACTTTTCGAATTTCACCAGAATAAACAAGATTAAGAAGTTATAGTTTTTTACAAAATTTTGATACTTCCCATTTTGTCTAAAAAGCTATTAATTGACCCTACCTACCCCCACAAAAAACTGATGAGCCACGTGTTAAGACTGTTATCAAACTAAGCGATTAGTGTGTGTGTTTTAAGATATGACCCTAAACCTTGTACTCCAGTTTTTACATCCACCTGACCCTTCTATGTATTATGCTATCGTTACACACCCGGTGGCTGTGTACATATTGCGTTTAGGACTGAGACTTGACTTTGTTGCATTTATTAAAGATAACAAGGCCAATATTTTTATATATTGATTAAAGAGGAATGATAATTTTCTGAATCTTTTTGCTTTAACACCGAGCATTATTTACGGCAATATGAAGATACATACACTGGAACCCCTTGTTTCTACCTTCAGTTTGTACCAAATGACACACACACTCACACACAAACAAAAAATCATGACACAACAACAGCAGTACATATTAGGTTCGATTTACAGCTAATCTTCAATAAATCGCTTCACGGAAATCTGACGACAGACACACCGAACATTCGAGTATGTATTTCCCGATCATCAGGAAAACGAAACCTGTCTGTAACAATTGCGGGGATAAGCACAAACATGTGACGGAAGTGTAAGCTGATCTCACGTCTGGTATATTTTCCGGAGTTCTATAATGACCAGGAAAATGCTAGTCACGATATCAATGTGCACGTGCATCTATGTCCGGCTATACACATTGTCAACTTTTCACTCGAGAACCGTGAGACTATATAGGATGGTATTATACGTTGGGGAAACGGATTTCCAGTTTTCGTTATTGTTTCAGTTCATAGAACGGCCAGCCCATTGATCAATTATTAATTATTACTTGAAATGACAGATAATGACAATAAATTAATTTAACTGATAAGTAAACAATGGACAAACGGAAGGACGATGAAAGATAACAGAATCACAATACAAAACAAACAATAGTGACTATTTCAATAGTACAATAGCATAGGATGTTTCCTTCTTCCTACAGCTGCGATGTAAATATATATACATGTATATAACTATAAATATAATAGGGGGACGGGGAGGGGGTTAAAGAAAGCTTGGACTACCAGTATATGGTATTGTATTACTGGTTGCGTAATTTATCCTTCTTCTTAAATTGCACAGAAGAAACATAAGGCAAACATCTTAATATGACAACATCTATGTCAGAGTTACTACCGTGTGTAGGAGGACACAAACATTTGTCAAAGAATTTGACTGATTTGTAATCTGAACAAGTTTTAAAAGTTCTGTGTATTGAGTAACCAATTTTAATAGTTAGTGTTTCCCAACTTTCCGTTTGAATCTCTCAAACATGAAATTGTGTGGAAACTTTCGTCACACTTTTAGCGGTTTTGGTACTTTATTGCGACTCTGAGCTTCCACCTTAAACAGTTTTTAAATGTCGTTTGAAGGACATTGTAAACGACATGAGTAGTATATATTTATGGATATTCATGATGTCCTGTGTCAAGTAGGTCTGGCCCACGTTGATAAAACACTCAGGTAGATCGTATCATCAAATACAATTGATAAGGAATCGAAACTTGGAGTCTGTCCAACGTCCGGGTTCGGCTCTCTCTGATACCCCGAAACTGTCACCGTGTTCAAATCGTCAAATATTGACAACGACAAGAAAAATCAGAATCATTAATGCCGCTCATTTAAGGTTGATGCTGGCTGATGTCCTCCTTCTTCACAAAAGAGTTCCAGAATAAAACTGCATCTGTATCGTTTGAGAATGAAAGCATAGAGTTACTAATTTTAGTAATTACTCACCAGTAATTGCAGGTCTTACACAAGAGAGTAGGACAATGCGATAGTTTTAGCTATTTGGAAGCTAATTTAAAGTTTTAAACGACAGAATTCCTTTACAAATCACAGGTATGTTGTGTAAGGCAATATTTTCCATCAGTTACAGGGTGTATATATGGTAGCGTTATCAAATTTACCTGAAATATGACATGTTTTGACATCAGTTTAAGATGCTATGTCTGATCTTTACAAGAAGGCCTTTATAGTTAATCATAGAGTTCCAAATCTTTGCCTCCTCTTACAAGTTCGTGAATATATTGTGTAAAGTGTTCACCTGATGTCATATTTTGTTATGGTCAAGTTATTAACGTAAATCACGTAATTAATGACGGGTCAAGACTTGACTTGGGAGATCGAATAGGCCTGGATTTGAAGAAAACGAATGTAAGAGTTTTGAGCAAAAAAGGAAAAATTGTTTGAGCTATGGAACATTTATGAAAGAAAACGTTTTTGTACGACGATCGTATTGTTCATATTCACGAGACTTCATACAGTGCAGAAAGGCATGAGTCATATATTTATATATTCATTGTGTCGCGTGAGTCTGGTCTGATTCGAAACTTAGAGTTTGTCCAACGTCCGGGTTCGCTCCCTCTGATACCTCGAAACTGTCACCGTGTACAAACCGTAAAATTTTGACAACGACAAGAAAAATCAGAATCATTAATGCCGTTTATATAAGGTTGATGCTGGCTGATGCACTCCTTCTTCGCGAAAGACTTTCATAATACAACTTTATCCGTATCTTTTTATGAATGGTAGCATAGCATTTCTGATTTTAGTAATTACTCACCAGTAATTACTTGGTCTTACACAAGAGAGTAGGACGCTGAGAAAGTTTTAGCTATTTGGAAGCTAATTTGACATAAGTTTAAGATGCTATGTCTGATCTTTACAAGAAGGCCTTTAAAGTAAATTTCAGAGTTGAAAATCTATTGCCTCCTCTTACAAGCTCTTGAATATATTTTGTAAAGATCTCTCTTGGTTTTCATATTTTGTTATTTGTAAGTTTTTAATGAAATCACGTAATTAGTGACGGGTCAAGACTTGATTTTAGAGATAGAGTAGAACTGGATTTGAAGAAAAGAATGTAAGAGTTTTGAGTAAAAAAGGACAAATTGTTGCTGCTATTGGAAATTTTTAACAGAAATTTTTCTCGCACGACGAACTGATTATCAGTGTCCAGCAAACTGTACTTGTTCATAGGGAGAGTTAAGTACCATGTTTGTGCATATTCATTGTGTCCTTTGTCAAGTGGACCTGGCCCACGTAGATAAAACAAATCAGGAAGATCGTATCATCAAATACAAGTGATAAAGAATCGAAACTTGGAGTCTGTCCAACGTCCGGGTTCGGCTCTCTCTGATACCCCGAAACGGTCACCGTGTTCAAATCGTCAAATATTGACAACGACAAGAGAAATCAGAATCATTAATGCCGCTCATTTACGGTTGATGCTTGCTGATGTCCTCCTTCTTCACGAAAGAGTTCCAGAATAAAACTGCATCTGTATCGTTTGAGAATGGTAGCATAGCATTTCTGACTTAAGTAATTACACATCTGTAAGGAATGTCTTATACACAAGAGAGTAGGACACTGAGATAGTTTTAGATATTTTGGAAGCTAATTTAAAGTTTTAATGACAGAATTCTTTTACAAATCACAAGTATGTTGTGTAAGGCAACATTTTCCATAAGTTGCAGGGTGTATATGTGGTAGCGTTATCAAATTTACCTGAAATATGACATGTTTTGACATCAGTTTAAGATGCTTTGTCTGATCTTTACAAGAAGGCCTTTATAGTAAATTATAGAGTTGCAAATCTTTGCCTCCTCTTACAAGTTCGTGAATATATTTTGTAAAGAGTTCACCTGATGTCACATTTTGTTAGGGTCAAGTTATTAACGTAAATCACGTAATTAATGACGGGCCCAGACTTGACTTGGGAGATCGAGTAGGCCTGGATTTGAAGAAAATGAATGTAAGATTTTTGAGAAACGTTCTTGTACGACGATCTTATTGTTCATATTCACGAGACTTCATACAGTGCAGAAAGGCCTGAGTAATATATTTATATATTCATTGTGTCGCGTGAGTCTGGTCTGATTCGAAACTTAGAGTTTGTCCAACTTCCTGGTTCGCTCCCTTTGATACCTCGAAACTGTCACCGTGTACAAATCGTAAAATTTTGACAACGACAAGAAAAATCAGAATCATTAATGCCGTTTATATAAGGTTGATGCTGGCTGATGCCCGGGGGGGGGGGGGGGGGGGGGGGGGGGGGGGGGGGGGGGGGGGGGGGGGGGGGGGGG
>JAULCA010467079.1:0-20851 GCA_032360845.1 Crassadoma gigantea | reverse complement strand
GATATCAACATGCGGCTCTTCCAGTAATACAACCTAAATAATGATATCAACATGCGGCTCTTCCAGTAATACAACCTTAATAATGAAACATGCCAAGGAGCACGGAAAGACGTGGCTTTCTTCATCAAGTACTGGAACTTTTGTTTTGGAATATAAAAAACTTAATCAAGGAAAGTTTGTATTCTCCAAGATGTAATCTTCCTAAAGAAGGAATTGGTAAATATTATGGGATGGAGAAAAGACACTTAAATGTTACCTGTGATTATCATGAGTCTATCCAACTTCCGCTTCGACGCAGTCTCTTGGAGTTAAATATGGGCTGGTTGAATGGATATACATATGACATTCTGTTTAGTCACTTAGTAACTTAGTTTACTTACATTTGACGTTTTGCAATGCGTGATGGACGTCGGTACCGAGTCTGGAGGCGTTGATACACAGGACGACCATAGGAGTTGTTGCTGACTGGTTTTGGGGATCAGCACAGCGTTCTACCCGTATCTTCCAACCACGGGACTCCATTTGGAACGATAGCATGCCACCAAGCTGGGACGACACGTCCTCAACATAATTATTTTGAAAACCCGCGAAGAAATACACTGCAACTAAAAATTAAAACAATTAAGGGTATGTAATTTGATCTCAAGCAGCTAGAAACACTTTTTATGAACATGAAATTAACTTTTAAATCGTGGCAAATATCTACAATATTTGCACCACCTAAAATATTTCTCACCTTTTTTTCAGTAGGAAAACCACCACTTAGGAACCTTAAGCAAGTGGAATTCGACATCAAACCACCACTTCTGTGGGAGTCCTAATACTCTGATTATCTGCTGGTTAAGGACCCCGTAACATGGCCAAATCATATGCTTAATTATGACAAACCTTTTTCCGTTACGACTGCATCTTTGATAAATTATTTCTAAAAACAAAAAATCACACTTGGTGGGAGTTTAATGACAATACATTGATAAAATATAAATAAGTAAATTGAAACAGGCGATATCGTTAAAAAACGCACGGGTGTTTCGAGTGTAAAAATGTCAAGACAAGGATTCGAACCCTTGTTTCCAGATCATTATACAATCTGAGCTAACTGGTCAGCCGGAGTACTCTGGCCAAGCCGGGCTACAGTTATAGCTAAGACTAAACGAAAGGGAGGCTACTATTGTAGATACGAAAACTACAGTGGAGATTTCTGGTGTTTTGCCTGATTATCGATATGTCATAAACACTATGAATAACCTTTATCTATTTGCTATCTTTTTATTTTAGCGTCAATTGCATTTTACAGTAAAGGAAGCCGATCACCATATTAACACTCTTACCTGTACTAATAAGATATATGAGCAATGTATATTCACTATTCACTGTCAATCTTCTTTTCACATGTTTCTACTTTTTGCTACAGTTGTATTAGCTATTAGATTAAGTGAATACGTATGAAAGGAGCATATTTTACAAACATACAACTGTGATATAATTTATCTAATGTGTGTAAAACCGCGATAAAACATATGTATATACATGTATATAACCAACGAAATAAAACCTTTTACATTTCCTGTTATCGCTTTTATTTCGACAACTTTTTAGACATTTTTGTCATATAATGTACATTATATATTGAAAAGTTTGTTTCAGTGTTTAAATGTGTCGTTTTGTTTTGTTAAACATACGTACCGCGCCCTCCTGATAAATCATTGATGCTTCCTTCTAATACCCGACACCTCTCCTCTATATCAGTTTTCTCCTTCAGTAGTTTTTCATTGACCTCGCCAATGTGTCTAATTTCATGAATTAAAGTCTTTTTATCTTCCTTAAGCTTTTTCATTTCATTTGTAAGTTTTGAGTTGTCTATTTCGAGACGTGCTTTCTGCCTGTCGTGGATGCTGTCGGAACGTCTAGAAAGAGATTGCAGCTCCGATACTTTACACTTCAGCTTTTCTATTTCTTTTTGATGCGTGCAGCCTTGGCCAAAACAAACCGAAGCAGATCTCGTTCTGATGGGTTCTTCTCCATGTTCTACGCGAGATTTCAGGTGCTGGCTCCTGGCCTCGGCAAGCTGATATAATAACATGTCCTTTTCATCAGTGAGGGTTTTCACTAGTTCGTTCTGTAGCTGGACGCTCTCATAGAGTGATTCCACCTGGCCGGATATCAAACTCTGAAGGAAACAATAATTGTTTAACTAAATATAAAGCCCTGTCTGACTTCATCAAGTTTTCATTCATAGCAATGTGTTATAGGACCATGGCAACATTTGCTTAAACATTCATTGCTTAAATAAAAGAGCAGATATCTTCCTTGTAATAAAAGCCTAAAAAGCACAGAAAATCTTTCGATATTTTCATGCGGTAGGGAATCCTTCTTCCGGTTTCACTCAAGATGGCCGTCACGATCACTTAAAATGATTAGAAAATGCAACATATATACCGAATTCCATTCAAATATAGCTAGAAGCATATCTGTGCTGTTTGGAAGTTTACGTTTGCCCAATACTGCTACCCTGGAGACATCGTACGGACAAAGTCTCGACACGGGGAGCATGGGGAAAGCGTGACTATAGGTTGGCGGTGGCCATTTCAAATAACACCAGAAGTGGGAATTTTAAAGGTAGTTCCAGATCATAAAGTGATCCTGGGCCAAAAGCCAAATTTCAGGCTCGTTTTACAAAGAACTGTTATTTATAATATCCCTATTCACTGTTCTATAACCTTTCTTAACAAAGTTTTCAACACATACATATGTATACAAGTTACTTTAATGTTACTACATCTGGTTGCTATTGTAAAAGTGGGTTTTTTTCCGCTGACTTTCTGCAAGTTCTCCTTACCTGGTATCTAAAAATATGAAACAAAATGATTATTTAATTTCTTTTGCATTTTACATATAATAGCCTTAAATATGATACATAGATATTCATTACCAAATTTTACTGTTCCTCCTTTTTAGTTTAAAAAACATACTAAGGTCAAATTTGAATAAAATAGAAAGGCCACTCCTTTCCAGGATTCAAAATGATTACCGTCAAACAAATGACACGACAACATCCATCTTAATGAAAATTGTGTAGGAAATCGTAATGTTAATGGACTATAGGTCTAATATGCAGTAGCAGTTTTGTATGACTGTGATCGTGTATATTCACCTGTGTTTGCGTGACTCTGTCTAAGCTGGATGGATTAGTTTTGCGGTCTACCACAGAATCCATACTTCCCATCTTGTGATCAGCCCTCATGACTCCGAACATTGAGGCAATCTAAGGGAAAGACAAACTACGTTGATCTATCAGTTTAGAATTACTTCTGGAACATGATCATCAAAGAACTTGCATGCTTTACAACTTAATACATTGTATTGTTATAAGTTTTTGATATAGACGCATCCAATGCCTGCGTCCATTTACCTGACCTATTAGATCTTACTGTCCTATAAACGAAATGCGAATTGATAATACATCTTACTTTGATATGTCTCATAGCTAATGAACATTGATTTTTTATTCATGTATTTGTTAATGATGTTATGAGAAAACCTGACAAATAGTAAAGAAAATATAAAATATTAAAGATAATGCGTAATTGCCCCTATCCAACATTTACCATGGTAACTTGAGATAACTACAGGACCAAGTAGTCAAACGTGCCTTTGGTTTAGTGGAATAACTAGGTACAGTATATGTTCAATTAATCAAATAGTCATTGGTTTAAGGTTAAGTACCAACATCTTCAAGTATTATCATTGTCGCTATTGTGAAATATGTGCTAAGTCATTTTCAAGCAGTACTCAATTAAAATCGATGCTTTTACAAAATAATAATTTTTTGAAATGTTAAATATTCCAAATAGAAATAAAGAAAGAAAAAGTAGGGATCGAGCTCATAATTTTATATCTACCATTCACTTTAACATTGTTATCATCTTGGAATTATAAATGAACAACACCAAATTAAAAGTCCACTTCATGGACCACAAAAAGCATAACAGGGAAGTCACTCTAAACCAAACAAAGTCACAACCGGATGCAGTCGCACTTGTTACATCAATGTATAGACCCAAAAAATGCAGAACCCTTTTTGATACTTTAATATGGCCCGAAAGGAATGTATGCTGGTTTGTCATCAACAGCAATGCAGGATATAGGTCAAGAACATAAGGTTTAAAAAAATGCTGATACTTTAGATTATTTCACTATTCTAACGTCCGTTCGTAAAGTTCGTTGAACAGTAAAGTTGGTGCTGCAACAATCAAATCAATGACATCACAATGACGTTCACATGATCAAATGAATTTACCATTTTATAACATTTATCGCATTATCTATGTATATAAATTGGAAGACTCACACCAGATATAGATATTTTCAATTGTCTGCATTAATTAGAGAATGTTTATTAAATACATTATGATCACATTTAGGATTACAGTATTCATCATGTTTTTCCTTTTTTTCATTCATGTTTTCTTATCGTGAAAATATCATTTATTGACATTAATGGTTTATTGCTATGCAGCTTCACACACGTCATACTTATATTGTGCATTCATCTACCTGCATACATCACTTAATGGCACATTAAAGGAAAACCCGATGTTGTTGATTGTAATTACCTCACAATGAGGGCGTGTTTACGTTAGTGCTGATATCTATCCCCAACAGATCCATAGATCAATGAGTTGGTCTGACACTGTGTTTCATTTTTACTTAGAGAACACGTCTAATGGGGGATATTTATTTCCGATACTGTAGAGATTGTCCTACCAGAACCGAATCTTACGTACTGAAAAAATGAATTTTAACATTATTCCAAAAACACTTTGATGCATTTAATTTTTGCTGTGTCAATTCCTGTATTTTTGTTCATACTTCATCGGTTTTTTAATTGAAGAAAAACATTCTGTTTTATTTGATTATGACTTTATTCTATAAGTCTTTCTCAAATTAGAATATTTACATTCCTCCTGCACAATAGTTTTCATGCTATACAAGGATTCTTACCAGTTTTTATGTTAATAAATGAATGAATGAAAGTCAACCAAATTTCTTATTAATCCTGATAAATATTTTGTCTAGTCCAACATGAAATAAATCAGAATGAAGTACTCCATTCACCCGGTAAGTATATATATGTACTTTACACTTTAATTAAATGTTTTTGTTTATATGCCAATGAAAACGTTTTAACAAACAAATTGTATGGATGATGAGTCGTTTTAATTTATATTTTACTCATAGCCTTATTAATTATTTTGATAGTAAGTGATTTTCTATCTAAAAATATCGCTATTATTAACATTGCGTTAGTCCGTTAAAATCACGTGATCGTAGTAATTTGCTTTCGTTGTTTAGCATATTTTATCAATATTATTCGTAAAATATATATCCGTCTGAAACGAATCGCGAATGTGCGAGGAATTAATTCTTGAGTCAACTGTAACTGTATAACTGTGATTCTAGCGAAATAAAACATTGGATTGGATTTTGCACGCTATTTTATAAAACAATATATATATATTTTACAGAGATTGTCTACATTATCTGAAAGAAATGTGTGTTAATTTATTCAATGATATTTCCAAATCAGCTTATTTTTGTTTTTGTTTTTTAATTTTAAAATCAAAATGTTTTACTTCTATGATAACAATCGGACTGATGTCGACATTTGTATGTAAACAGTGACAAATACACCCCCCATTTCCCCATAATTTCTAAACCTACCATCTCCGGAATTCGTGACTCTCCAACTCTCACCATTCACGATTCGTCCTAAGAAACACAATGTACGTTCACGCGGTGCACATATAAGACTCACTCGTAATAGTGACTATACATGTATTATATGTAAGACGCAGCTAAAAGCAAACCCTTATGCCGAGTTTTGGTGATTCAATACCAAGCTGTCACACCAGATTTGAGACGATAGCGTTTTCATAGTAGTTGCACAGATTTATGTAATATTTTTAGTGTTTTCTACATGAACACCATAAAAGATTGTCTGTTTCAGCGATATAATTCCGGGAAAAAAGTTTTTACAGAACATTGGTAAGTACTTAATTAAGTATTTGAATATAATTCCTGTACATAACCTTCATCAACAAAAAAGTCTGGTCTCTATCAACTATGTCATGTACGGAAAGATTACAAATATATGTTTTATGTATTATGTTTTATTTTAAATCACATACATTAATGTAATGTTATATAAATATTTCTAATTATCACAGGTACCAATTTAATGCATGATATAGACATTTTTCTGTGAAAATATCTAAACAAGACGTTCTGTACAACCACTATAAGTTCATAAATGCTTAACTTATCCGAATATCGCATTTTTCAGGTTTGTTACTGGTAATTTGGTGGGTTTCGGGGAGATTTTCCTTTTTGTATTCTGATGTTATCCCTTTCTGTGGGTACTGTAGTTTTTCAAGTTTACCTATGCAACTTTCTGCAATATGAAATTGAACTCATTCACCCTAAAATTTCATAATGAACTATTCTAACCTTTGAATTGGAAGAGTCTAATTGTGTCTTCATTGAAGAGTTAACAAAAGAAATATTAAGTACATTACTGGTCTTCCTACACTGGTGTGTACTGAGGTGAGTATCTTGCTGGTATATGTTGTTCTGATGATAACATATCACAAACTCTTTTCTTAGGTTTTCGACTTCAAGCAAACCTCCATCACCATCGATAACGTTAGCAAACTTGACAGTCGATATGGGCACCGGTTTGACGGACCAGTTTAGAGAGCAACTACACAGGTGGATTGACGCTAACCAACGAAAACGCTTCACTCTATTGTTTAAGGTAGGATACACAGTTAAAACATTCAACGTAAGAAGGTTCGAATTCCGTTGTTGAGCAGGCACGGTACGTAGTCTTTTGGTAGGAAGCCGGGCTCGTAACCGTTGCGGTTGCGGGTTCGAGTTACGGCACGGCACTGTGTTGCATCTTTGAGCAAGATACTTTACTCCACTTGTTCTAGTGTACTCAGCTGTAAATTAGTACGTGGTTGGGTAGTGCTAGAATTGTAGAATGCTAGTTATGAGCGCCGGCTCTATGCTCCCCAGGGAGTTGAGAAATATTGGCTGGTTGCAAAGGCCCTATAACTATAACTTATATTGGCACAGTTTAGATTAGGACACCGTCCTCAACATTTGGTATTAGTACTAGCATGAATAAGTGCATCAACATATCCGGGGAAACTTTAGTACAGCTGAAAAGAGTAAAATAAGTAGTAAGTACCATTTGCGAGTTCTAAAGATCTATAACGAATGATCTTCTTGTTACGTCCATGTGTATGGTTTGAACTGCTCTGCTGGTATACCTTTCTTACCTACTTAAATTTGAGGAGTGGGGTATTGAACATGAATTTACCCTTTACTTGCAGCTAGTAACATTCCTATCCACTCTATACAACCTCTTATTCCTGTGGCACTTACGAAACGTTATTTAGCGCTAAAATAATATTATCACTAAATTGGTACGTTCACATTTTCTCTTTCATGTATATGTAGTATGTGTAAATTATTTACGAAAAATCATTTTTGTAAACTAATCATAAACGTTTGTTAATACATTTAATCGTATTGACGCCTGTAAATTAACCAATCAGGTTCGCTGAAACATTACAGTCTATCCAATCAGGCTTCCCGTGATGGCTGTGCTGCCCAAACCTTCCACACCCTCTGTAACAACAAGGGGCCAACAATTACCGTCCTGTACAACACGAATGGCTCCGTGTACGGAGGTTATACCTCCACCAGTTGGCACTCCAATAACACCTACTCAGCAGACGACAGGGCCTTTCTGTTCAGGCTCAGACACAATGGCAACTGTCAGCCACAGAAGTTCTGCAAGATCCAGATCGCTGATACCGCTATTTACGGCCACGCTAACTATGGACCGACATTTGGAGGAAGCAATGGCCACGACCTTAAAACATTTACCAATATTGTCAACAAGAACGGAACTTTCTTTCCACTTAACGGCAGCACCAGTCTTGGCAGTTACTACGATATGCAAGGACAAAGTTATAACACCGTTATGAATGGACACATGCAGGTGTTGGATTTGGAGGTCTTCTGTGTTGAAGGTATTATTTTACAACTAAATGTACACGATAAACAGTCGCCATTTTTTCGCATTAGAAATAGAATTGTTCCCCTTTTGTTATGGATATCGACGTGTTTACACCAGTGTGCCATGTGGTTACTACCCTTATCCCCTCTTTGTTACCCCGACATTTCTTTGAACGATGTTTACATCGTGTGTATAGCTGAAGAAGAAAACTAATACATGGTCTTATTCTTAATGCATTTTTTCAAGGGTTTCCGTTTATTATTTGTCCATTATTCATATCTTGACATACTACGTTCGAATTTGAGACCGTGTTACAGTTTTGTATAAACTTGGGAATTATTTTCTTGCTGCATCAAGTTTTGATACGTTCTTGTTATATGTTGTTATCATCGAGAAAACAATTATTATGCAATATATGGATAAACAGTTTTCCTGTTTGCTTATTTCTTTCGTTTCTGATGCCTGTGTTATAGTTAATAACAATTACTAGGATGATCGTGCTGGTTGCTATATCAGCAAATAGGTATAAATAGCAACTACTTTGTCCTAGTGACAATAAACATATAATCTTTTTTTCTTGTTTAGAGTTGAAGATGCTGCAGCGGCCCTGGGTACGGAATGTGGAATGGAATGCTAGAGTATGTTTTACTTACTTTAATACATGAAGTCTTTTGGGTTTGGTAACAGATCTAATATTGATCGACATTTTACATGTGTCTGTATTTCTTAAGTTATTATCATATTATCCTTTCTTTAAAAACCGATGCAGAAGAATTTCTTTGTGAGATGTCTCATATATATAATGCAAGACAAACGAATGTATCTATAAATATATCTTGAAAATGAGATGCAATTGAAAAAATAAATGGAAATAATGATTCAAAATCCGTAAAATGTATTCCTCCGGAACATTTTACAATGTTTGAGGTTCCACTTTATGAATTTACATTACTTTTCCGTAGTTTATGAAGGAGCTGAAAGAGTCGATAGAGACATATAAACCCCTACCAGGCCTAGGTCTACAGCAAACACGGATATTGATGGTGGGACAGGTCGGGTCAGGCAAATCCAGTTTCTTTAATACAATCAACTCCATCTTCCGGGGTTACATAAGCGGTCAGGCCAACGCCGGAAGTGCTGAACACAGCCTCACCACAATGGCGCGTACATTGTTTATTGTGATACAATAAATTTCCTTATACTGGAATCATGTGTCGAGCGATTTTTTTTCTCAATATAACAATATTTTGTGAATATAGAAAAGAATAATTAAATAAGGAACAGAAAACATAGAACTACGATGACAGTAAGCAAAGTGGTACAAGAAATGGAGGGCAAAATATCAAGGTTAAATTGTATATGTTTTTAAAACATGTTATCATGATTGGTCTAGATTTGATACTGATTATTTATCTATGTTTTACAGTATCGAATGTATCAGGTCCGGGACGGATACGCAGGAAAACCACTTAACTTCCGGTTGTGTGACACGCGTGGTTTGGAAGAGGACCAGGGATTGGATGATCATGAGATGTCTTATCTGTTGGATGGTCATGTGCCCGACAGATTTCAGGTGTGTTATTGAATATATTCCGTAGCCTTTATAACCTTCTTCGTTAACGTATGAAATGAATATTGTTGCAAAATTAACTTTTATTCCTCACAGAAAAATAATTTCAGAAACTTTGTGTTCGTTGCAGTTTAACCCAGCTGTACCTTTGTCGCCAGAGGTCATGGGGTTCGTGAAGGGACCGACTCTAGGAGACCGTATTCACTGCGTGGCGTTTGTCGTAGATAGTAGCACAGTTGACGTCATTTCCGAGAAAGTTCTGGAGAGAATCAAGAACATGCAGACCAAGATGAATCAGAGGTGTAAGCATTATGCAAACTATGACATTACACATTAAGGATACTTTTGATCTCTACTATCAGAAAACGCTTATAATATTTTTTTCTAATTGAGAGTTTTTAAATCTTGCTTTTCATAAAAATACATCTAGGCGATTAATGCTAATTAAACTCAATTATTCGATTAACATAACTGTTACACAAATTATGTAATAGTACGTGACTAGACAAAATAACTAAGACAAAAAACACAGTATGCAATCATGTCATGCTGTTTCGTCATAAATACTTGTTAGATCGACTTTGTCCTGATACACCGAACTACTACAATTAAACTTTCTTTTGACGTGTATTACTTCCACAGCCATTCCGCAAGTGGTATTGCTGACCAAGATTGACCGTATTTGTGAGTTGGTGACTGACGAAATCAGTGACGTGTTCGTCAGCCCATCAGTCAAGGAGTGTGTTGATAGGGTTGCCATGGTGATGGGTGTGCCGAGATCACACATACTTCCAGTCAAAAACTATGAGTGTGAGGTCGAACTGGACCAAAATGTAAACATCTTGTCCCTCTTGTGTCTCCGACAGCTTCTTCATTTCTCCGACGACTACCTTTATAACCAGCTCGACCAGATTGAGGCTGAGAAATCTTCTCAAACACAAATGAAAGAATGACTTTTAACTTGACGATAGTAAGATCAGTGAGATCGACCAGAAAAGCTGTTCATACAATGAATGTTCCAATGAAAATATTGATATTAAAGTATCCATTCCGAAACATTGTTAAAAGGAACAAAAAAAAACTGTATTTGTGACATTCTCGCCGCTACGAAATCGTGTTTAGTGTCAGTAAAGATAATGTATTCCTGAGATTTGTTAACAAGGTTGTTATTTTTGCGATATAAACAGTTTAGTTTTATCTTTGTCATGACAAATTGAAACGAACATTTGCGTTTTAGTTACGTCGGTCATATTTCCTTTCTTTCGTAGTTCTCTATGAAACAGGCAAGAGACACCGTACCGAAGATTCGAGTTACTGAAGCAGACGACAACAATGACACGTAAAGGATCAATGCAAGGCAGATCAGACGCAGTACACAAACATCAGCATCTTATTTGTATAAATTTCCAACAAATTCAAATATAACCTAATCGACTTCAGACGGCACAAACAGTCATCGACATTTGATCACTGACAGGTTACTGATGCCGGAAATGCCATCCCATGATAACCCCCATTACATCTTACTGGCTTTAGTCGGTAACTGAGTAAATTAAAAAAAGCATATCTTCGAGAACCTTGGAAAGGCTTAGCTATTCGGATTCGACATAGATTAGCATACATTTAACTGGTGAAGTACAATCTGCTTATTGCTCTGGTTTTTATTCTCTATTTTTCCAATTTCTAGGGTAACAAATATATCTTTATTTTGTTCATACTTTGTCGGAGTTTGATCGATGTTTTGTTCAAAATACGGCTTTGTTGGCGCTTCGGTTTTATCCTTGTTTGAATAATAATCTGATCTATTAAATAAAACAGTCCCGACAGTATTTGATTTGACAGTCATTTCATCAATCTCGTGTGAAATTAAGCGTTAAACTGACTTTATTGTCAATAAAAAACAATTGAGTGTGAAGCCATAACGAGTTCTGTTAAAAAATATACAAACCAATAAGATATCATATTCAGTAGGACATCGACATCATATTTCTAAACAAGTAACACGATTTCAGTTTAAAAGCAAAAGCTTTGGCATTTGGATAGCAATACAAGTCACAAGCATCTAAGCAGACAGAAAGAAATCTTTATAAGTGAGGAAGGAAGCAACTATTTAAACATTTTGTGTTTACATACAGAAGCACAAAAAAAGATATGTTTGCCGGATGTTACGTCAGAAGAAGGTTCTGTAGAAGGTTGTTCCATAAAGTGATTAAAAACTTCAGAAAAGTAATTTTGTTTTGATTTTATTTCAAAATGAAATGAAAGTATCACCTCTGTATATGAACCGATTTCTATTACTGCCAGGACTGCAACATCACCCAAACAATAGGGAGAACCTAAGTCATTTTGATTTTACCTTTTTTTTTATTTCACAATAAAATAAAATTATCATCGCTGTATATGAACTTATTTCCATTTCATCGAGGGCTGCAATATCACCCAAACGTGAGGAGTAACTTAACGATCTTCTTAAAGACATTACTTCACGTAACAAGGAGTCATCTTGTCACTTTTTCCAACAAATAGTACAGCCAAAGAGTTGACTCCGGTTCGGCGCTCCATTTCGCTGGGTTGGGTTTTGGCTGGGATTTTCGGTAAGAAATGTCTTGATGTATAAATTACCAATTTTTTGCAGGAAGAAAACAAGGAAAGAACATACACCTAGTCGGCTAGTCCCAGTAATAACAATTCTAGATTTTCTATTCAGCAAATTGTATTTCGGAAATTCATACATGTATATATATAAGGTATCGAATAAAACCCTTTATCAGAACGAATTTATTTGAATATTGATAATAAAGAGAATGGTTTAGCATTTATTTTGTTTGGCAATATATGGCGATTTGATTTTGAAAATAGAAAGTTGATCTTTAGCAATTGAAACTGTCATAAACTTAATATGGCGATATAAATCATAGTTGTACTCATATGTCCTGGTTAGATCGGTCTTATCTCCCCTGTGTACAGTTTGTTTTGGGAGAGTTCCATGAAGGGTTTCAGTTAATTTTAAGTAATACTTCTATAAAAAAGGTTGTAAAATGTTTTGATTACTTTTCCAGTATGAAAGAAATGCTGCAGGTTCAATAATTACTACAACGAAATATGATTTTAATGATAAGTGTTGGAATAAGAAAACACGTATTGTTTCGTCCCTACCAACGTGTCTGCTGAAAAAAATCAGTTCCATAATGTTGTTTGTGAATATATGTAATGATTGTTTAGACCAGGGCAAGGCAAGAACTTAAAACCCTTTGATTTGAAAGAAGACCCATTCGAAGTTATTCGAAGACACCGCCTACCACCGGTCAATTTTTAATGAATTTCGAATTTTGAATAATGACAAGATATATATATGTTAGTACTTTGTTATGCTTACTAGCACCGTACAGTAGCGAGACCCTTTCTCAAACTCGGTCATGAAATAAATATTTTACAATGATATATTTTCTTTTGTTAAAATAATGTCTATCGACTTCTCAGATCTTATTGCAAAATTAAAACACCACATCACTTTTAGCTGTATAATTGCTCATCGACCAAAACCCAACAGAGGTAAATATAAATTCTTGAATAAACAGGTTTTTAGAAAAAACAAGATATTCTTTCATTTTATTTTATTGTAGGAATAGCATAAGAGAGAATTACCCGGAAGAAGAGATATTGAATATGAATTACATTCATATGTATTTACCAGAACAAAAGTTTGTTAATGTGGGATATCATTCATCCTAGAATTGTCAACTTCACATGAGCTAACAGACAAGTGCAGCGTTCATATCTTAATATTGAAACAAGGTAATGGAACATGCAAGTAGGCAATTTCTCCTTCGTTTTAAGCGATATTTATTCGCTGAAAATTATAACGTTCTTAATGTTTTAATGGAAAGAAAATAAACCGTAAGTAAATAGCACATGGCTCAACTCAGTACACCGCCTCGACTGGTTTCTCCTTCGGGTGAATGATCGAAGCAGGGAGTCTACCTCGGCTGTTAGGTTGTACCCTCAAGCAAAGTCACGTTAACTGTCGCGCGGTACACGTCAAAGCTAACTCACACAGGTGTAAATGGCCACAGATAGAATGTTTCCTCGACACTCGAGCAGAATTGTTACATTGTTGGTAATGTTCCTGTGCATTTTCCTTGTCGCTGTCACCATATCGTTCTTGTCTCTTCCGAATGAACATGCCGCCAAAAGTCATCGCTGCGACGTATTTGACAATTTACAGAAACAGATCAGTGAAATGAATGACGACTTTGAAAGAAATGTGAGAGAGTTTAGGAGAAGCATAGACCGATTTGAGAAGAAAAACAGAGAAACTGAAGAGAACAAGCAATTTTCTTTCAAAAAAGGAATCGGTAATAGAAAAAGACAACAAAAGGAGATTACTGTTCCCCGTCTGAGGTAAGTGACAGTGACATAGGTATATAAACCTTTGTGTGAACTCACTGGGCTTTTTTCTGCTTTTTAACAAGATGTTAAATAATGTACAGCGTTAATCTTTGAATAACTTCAATAGTTGATGTCATTGCAATTTGGTGATACCATTCCTATTCATCCGTTATTTTTGTACGATAAGGGGATTCTAGGAAGTGAATATAACCGTTAACGTGTTACAAACGCACTTGTTTTCAACCAACGTCTGCAATACTACTATTTTAACAGTGGTGTCAAGAGGAGGCATATTAAAAAAAACTTATATCTTAAGACAAATGTATCACTATAAATGTTGTATTTTCTTTTCACTGCGTAGAATTTCTCTTTAAAAACAGAGGAAGCGACGGCGGAATATGTGGTTGTTTTGGTACACCTTTGCAGCATTTGGTGTGGAATTTTTGTAACTATACAATTGATATAATTTTTGTTTGGAAATCTCAACAGATAATAGCAACAAATGGCAGAGTTGCGTTTGATAAGACTTTCAAAATGGCGCTCTGCTTTGGTGTCAAGCGTGACGTCATGAAAACTTTGCGTCAAAATAGTTTGGCGCTAAATCCTATGTCGTTGTTTTTGTGCAGCAATATTTGCATCGTGTTCCTTTATAAATGTTATAACTACATTTTTTTCACCTATTGAAGACCGTTCATATATTTTATTCGCACGGCAGAATTTACCGACATTTTTCATTCGTACTATCGATATTCTGCTACACTCGTGGAATATGGTATCCAACGGAAACTCATTAAATATCCTCTATGTATTGTTTTACTTATTATAATTACGGGGGAAAATTTGAAAATATCAGTTTAAATCTAAATATAGTGATGAAATGAGTTAATAGAAGTCATTGCTGTGTGTTATTTACTTTCAGAGCTTCACCATCCACAACCTCAAAAAGTGATGATGACTTAGATAACATTCTGAAATACATCGTTTTACGTAACCAGGAGTCGTCTAAACGTATTACCCAACTAAACAACACAGCCAACGAAATGACTCCGGTTCGGAGGAGTATTCCGGATACCAGACACCAGGACTGCCTTGCCAAAACCTATCCGGACGTATCTACGATGCCAACTGTCTCCGTGGTGATCATATTTTGTGACGAAGCATTGCTGCTTATCCTTAGGAATATCCACAGCATTCTGGACAGGTCACCGAGTCATCTTATCCACGAAATAATTCTGGTTGACGACAAAAGTACTTTAGCCTATCTTAAAGATGATCTAGATCTGTATGTCTCGTATCTACCGAATGTCAGGGTCATTCATAACAAGAAACGAGCAGGCCTTGTAAAATCAAGAATGATCGGCGCAAGGTCTGCAACAGGTGACGTCATGGTGTTTTTTGATGCTCACATGGAATGTAATGAGCAATGGCTTGAACCGTTATTGTCAATTCTAATGGAAGAACCAACGGCTGTCCTGCAGCCTCGTGTTGATGTCATATCAGACCAAACTATTGCGTACTACTCGTTGGATAGTGACATTCCATTTACAGGTGGCTTTGGCTGGGATTTACGGTAGGTTTCTAAATTTCGTGTGGCATTAACGTAGTGTTGTATTCACTCACCCAAATATACAGTCAGACACGTTAGTTTAAAAAACTACGATATATTATTATTTACTTCGAATCACAAATGCATATCGTTCGAATGTTCTTTAGAGACTATAGCGAGTTTGCTCGTACAAAACTCCCGAGACATACCGGGCGTCAACTTGACTGCCCTCGGATCACATCATATTTATATACATATACACACTATACAACAATAGACATAAACAATAATCATAAATAACATACGAAAACAGAAAGTCGGAGATAAAATTTCCTTGATGTTGTCTAGAGGTCCAAATGCGTCCGATTATAATAGTCTCATTTACCGTATTAGCAAAATTAAAATAGATATAGGAATTACTCTGTCTGTCGGTCCGTCCGTCAAACCTTGTAAACGCAACTCCTTCTAAAGTTTTTTTTAGATATTTTTTTGTAATTTGGCACAGGGTAACTACCTAATATGTAGATGTGCATGAAGGAAGGAATTTCTCATTCAATCCTTTTTCGTAGAGTTATGGCCCTTGAAACTTTTGATTTCTGCTTTCGATACATTGTAAGTGCACCTCGTACTAAACCGTTTGTTGGATTATTTTGGGGGGTTTGGTTTTTTTTTGTTTGTAATTTGGGATAAGGAAAGTTCTAAAAATGCAGATGTGCGTGAAGAAAAGAACTTTTTATTTGACCCTTTTCCACGGAGTCACTTTATTAGTCCCGTAAGGACAGCTCTAGTTTTCTTCTACCAGGAATTACTGTTTCATGTACATGTAAATACAGTTTTAGAACTTCAACTGTCCTAAGTATCTTTACGAAAACTTGCCAGAAACTAAAGAGTAATTATCTGATTAATGTACTAGTATTTTAATAGGGTAGTCGAGAGATGCAATGGATAGCGCATATGTCTTTCACTAAAGCGACAGGGGGTTTGATTCACCGATTGGACGTGAAAACTTATGGGGTCACCTGCCCGACCACGTGGGTATTCTCAGGGTACTCCTGCTTCCTGAAACTGTAAGACCCCTGCACGCTAACATCCGGGCCAACAAGAGTGATTAGAAGCAGTTGTAAAAACTTGTTTCATAATTGTTGTAAAATAAATAAATATCATATATATATATTAGTATTTCAATATGATAATATTGTTCACAAAAATATATTTATATAGTTCCTACAAATTGATAAAACAATCTCAAATAATAAAATAATTTTAAAATAATCAATCTTTATTCTATGTTTATGAGTTTGTTTTACCCTTAAGGGTCACTGTCGCACTGCACACACAACATTAGAGAATTCCACTACACATTTCCATACACACAGTTATCTCCCCTTAATGTTCCTTTCGATGTTACTGCGGTTTGACTGATAAGACAGATTGTTTATGTGGTTAGAACAACCGCATCGTGATTAAAAGTCCAAGATTCGAACCCTTATCCTGTCTCATTGTATTTCTACTCTCAGAAAACTGTAACCTCCTCCCCCTCACACCGCCTTTTTATTGTCGTTTTGTTTACCTCCTGTTTAAATCTTCTTCTCAGCTGTAAATGAGTACGTGATTTGGAAGTGCTAGACTTGTAGAATGCTAGCTGTGATCGCCGAAATGGCAGCAACGGCTGTATGATCTCCAGGTAGTTGAGAAAGACATTGGCTGGTTGCAAAGGCCCTATAACCACGTATATATGTAATGTGTGAACCGCTATGGAACTACAAAGTATTATCATTACAGTAAAAAGAAGTTTCTCCAAATCATATGTTTTAGAACAGGTACGGAATCCTTGATCTTGAAAGAGTTTAGTATAATCCTGCAGAATTAACGCTTGTCTAAAATTGATATTCATTGCATGATTGTTAACAGGTATGCGTGGTTCAAGCTTCCGTTGAAATTCAGACCGGAGAGTCAGGCCGAACGCTTTTGGACGCCTGTTCTGGTTGGAAACGCCATCGCGGTGAAAAGAGACCACTTCTTTCGGATAGGCGGATTCGACGAGGACCTCAAAATCTGGGGAGGGGAACATTTCGATTTGTCTTTCAGGAATTGGTTATGTGCTGGACGCGTGTACACTGTTCCTTGCTCCAGAGTGGGACATCTGTTTAAGAAGGCGGCTGCAGGATATAGCTTCGAAGGTGACCGGGAGGCAGTCATTGTCAAAAATCTTATGAGAGTTGCAGAAATTTGGCTAGAAGGCTACAAAGATATCTTTTACAGGGTGACAAAAGCAGCGGCATCAAAAATGCCTAGTTTTACTAAAGAAGATATTAAATCGATAGGGAGAAGGATCGATTTGAAACGTACTCTGAAATGTAAACCTTTCCAGTGGTACCTGGACAACATCCTTCCTGAACAGATTGTTCCACGCCCTGACGCCTTACTGTTTGGAGAGATCACTAATCTGAAAAGTCGGCAATGCTTTGAAGTGAACGAAGACATTGTAGGTTTAACAAGCGAATGTTTTATACATAGGATACTACCGTACAATACGTTCACATTCACGAATACAAACCAACTAATGTTTGAAGATAGATGTGTTTACATTGACGATACCAGCTACAAACTGCGTGTCACCACGTGTTCGGACACAGCAGGTGTACTACAAGGTAGATGGACATTTCCGTCGGGAGATAAAGAGGGACGAATTCAGTTTGTTACCAAAAAGGGGGACAATTTGTGTGTAAACACAACGGAACCGGGCTCAAAAGGTGGCCCCTTAGCAACACCGTGTTCTACTTCCGGTTCAGACTGTGACGTGTGGTATTTCATGTATAGACTGGCTAAAATCTAGATTGAAGTAAACTTTAGTGTGCATATGATTTCACAGACCTCGTAATTATAAGGATTTTAACAGAACTGATCACTCAAGAGACGTTCATATTTTAGACTTGTCATATGGTATTTGTTAGGAGCCTCATCAGATGAAATCATATTGGCCGTAATTTTATTTCTAAATGGATTATGATTTAAACGTGTTTATACAGGACTTGCCACAAATTAGCATGTACCATAAAACATGTCTATCACATGACTGACCCGTTTCACAATGCCATACGGCTATGTCATAGTATCACACACGTGTAATAAAACTTAATTGTGCCTCGATTGGTCAAAACCGTTGGAATACATTCCTACGCCAAAAGGTACTACACAATGTGATGCAATCAATTTCAAATGTTGATTTTGTCGCTGAAATTTTCATCACATTTAGAATTTCGTTAAATCGATAGTGATAACTGTGATCGGAGTGTTTTGGATTTGACGTATAAAAAGTTAGTGGATAACATTGCGTTTTACTTTTTTTCATTTTTTTTCAAATTATTCTTGTAGGTTTCTCGTAGGTCCGACATCTTAGAAAAGCTTGCAGCTTGTTTTGGTGCCTCTTCAAATTTACAATAATTTGATGAATTTTCTCGTGCTTGAATGCATTATGAATGTTATGTGATAAATATAATCTTACATTCGTGTCCGTGTCATGTTGAATTTATTAAACTCGTTCAATACGGATAGTCTAGTCATTGGATAGCATATCACATACGTGCAATAAATTTGTCCCTTCATGCCTCCAATATATCTTTTCCTCGCACCTCAGACAGAGATATCCCACGTCATAGGCCTATCCTACGCTAGATTTTCTGTCTCGTCTCATCTGTCTTGTACCTTTACGAGACATTTCGCCGAACTTTTACATTGCGATATATAATCTACACTGTGAAACACGTTGTAATCTACAAGTATGTCAGGACGGACTACATTTTTATGCGGAAGCATTCAAATATGGCTTCATTAGTGGAGAGGTCACTATCATTTGAGGCCCAATGCGGGATGCTTGTAGTTTTTCGATTGATCGAGCGAGATCGGGTTATCTCAGACGAGCGTTAAGATTCTGTAACAAAATCTGAACAGAGGCATAAGCCTAGGTTGGGATGTTACAGAATCTTAGCCCGAGACTGAGATAACCCGATCTTGCTTAGTTACAGATAAAAAATGTTATTAATCAGGTGTTACCTGGTCAGGTACCTAGCTGATGACACTACTACATTCCATTACTGATTCCTGCTTTAGCTTTATTCATCATTAACTCACTTAAGACATTATGACATGTAGCCCCTTCGTGTCTGGGACATCTTGACCTTGACAAGTGTGTCGCATACGTATACGTACTGTGACATCACATTGAGCAAGTTTGGCCCATTTTAATTAGTCCTTCTGTAAAGCATAGCATTGAGTGTTGAAACTTATGTATATACATACCATTTCATAGAGAAATATAATGCATTTCATAAAATGATAGCAAAATATTATGTACCTGAAGAATTAATTACCTTTCGAGATATTCGGTCACCAAACATGCCCCGGCCGTCTTGGGACACGTTCGATCTGACAGTCTGGGTAAATGCAGCCCACAGACCCTGGACCTTGATTTTTTTTATTTTTGTGGTTTTACGTCTGCTATTACGGCCTTTCGGCCTTTCAGTAGACGAGAAAAGATAGAAAATAGAAATAGAAGGGAGAAAGTACGGAGAAAAAAGGAGAGAAGAGGAGAGGGTAGAGGTGGAGGAGATTGAAGTCATCTGTCCTTTAAACCTACACAGGGGCTATTATAATTTTGCGAGACGACTTCTGGGCCGAAAAGGGATGGTAACCTAACATTGGTTTATAGAGCTTCGAGATGTTGGACGCGGTTAGTGCAGAGTAATGGGATGGTACCTCTAGGAATACCCTGAAGCAAGCACAAGTCGTATGGCAGCACCATGTCTGGACCGGAAGTGAGGGGGAGGGGGCTCCTAAATAGATATAGATTTGTTTTTTTCTACATTTTTAGAAGTCCTTCGAAATGTCTTTATAAAGAGCACCTATTTCTAACGGCCGAAAAGTTTACCCTATACTCTGAGCCGGCGTTTACGCGCCTACTCTTTTTCGAAAAACTCAGAGGGTTCTTTTCCGTGCAAGATTGGCCAGTTCTCACACGGGACACCATTTATAGTCTCATCCGACGGACTGTGGGTTAGTGGTTAGTGGTAAGAATCATGCATGTTCTTGTTGTTTTGTTTTTTTTGTCCGTTCAATGTAATCCTCTTCTGATCATTCGTCACTGAAAGTATAACTAACTTCACTTTACCAATGTTCTTATTCTTGGAATACCTCGTCTTGTCTTTCACTTATTCTGTTCATCGTTCCGACATTTTACGTATTTTAGTGTATAGAG
>JAULCA010466968.1:0-20859 GCA_032360845.1 Crassadoma gigantea | reverse complement strand
CTCTATCACAGGACATAAATAGATATTTAACAAGATCTCAACAAATCCTCTATCACAGGACATAAATAGATATTTTAACAAGACCTCAACAAATACTCTATCACAGGACATAAATAGATATTTAACAAGATCTCAACAAATCCTCTATCACAGGACATAAATAGATATTTTAACAAGACCCCAATAAAAACTCTACAAAAGAAACCAATGAATATTTTAACAAGACCTTAATAACTACTCTATCACAAGACATCAATAAATATTTTAATAAGACCCCAATAAAAAAAACTACAAAAAAACAATGAATATTTTAACAAGACCTCAATAAATACTCTACAAAAGAAATTAAACAAATATTTTAACACGACCCCAATAAATACTCTTTCACAGGACATCAATAAATGTTTTAACAAGACCTCAATGAAAACTCTACTAAAAAACCAATAAATATTTAAACAAGACCCCAATAGAAACTCTTCAAAACAAACCAATGAATATTTTAACAAGACCTTAATAACTACTCTATCACAAGACATCAATAAATATTTTAACAAGACCCCAATAAATACTTTTTCACAGAACATCAATAAATATTTTAATAAGACCTCAATAAAAAAAACTACAAAAAAACAATGAATATTTTATCAAGACCTCAATAACTACTCTATCACAAGACATCAATAAATATTTTAACAAGACCCCAATAAATACTTTTTCACAGAACATCAATAAATATTTTAATAAGACCTCAATAAAAAAAACTACAAAAAAACAATGAATATTTTATCAAGACCTCAATAAATACTCTTTCACAGAACATCAATAAATATTTTAACAAGACGTCAATAAAAAGTCTACAAAAGAAACCGATGAATATTTTAACAAGACCTCACAAATACCCCCCAAAAAAAACAATAATTAGTTTAACAAACCTCAACAAATACTCTATCACAAGACATCAATAGATATTTTAACAAGACCTCAATATATACTCTATCACAGGACATAAATAGATATTTTAACAAGACCTCAATAAATACTCTATCACAGGACATAAATAGATATTTTAACAAGACCTCAACAAATACTCTATCACAGGACATAAATAGATATTTTAACAAGACCTTAACAAATAATCTATCACAGGACATCAATAAATATTTAAACAAGACCTTAATAAAAACTCTGCAAAAGAAACCAATAAATATTTTAACAAGACCTCAATAAATAATCACAGGACCAAGTAGGTTTTTAGCCGACGAATGGTGCTGATGGATCTCTCGCATTCCGCAGTAGTGACTGGCACAGTGCACAACATCCTCATCAGAATGTTGAGGTTTGGATAAAATCCTGCCTCACATGACTGGAGGGCATCCCGGATAGTTACTGGAGGAACAGTCTCACCATTTGCCTGCCATTTTCTCCATCATATGTGGTATTCAAATGGTTAAACTGTATGGACGTGGTAGATCCTCACTGTAGCGATCAGCGAGCAACTGATCTCCTGGTGGCAATGCTCCAGTAGGCTGCTCAGAGACGACACCAGGTGTGAGCTGCAGTCCATTCACAATGAGTTGGCTGTGCGCGGAGAAACGGTTATCGAGTTCAGTCGTGATGGGTTCAAGGAAGGGAATCAGAATGGTGCGTCTGTAGTACTTAGGAACAGTTGTGGCAGGTGTTGCTTCTCATGGTTTGGCGCTTGCACACTCTAGAAATTTTCTACTCCATATCAAGGCGCTCAGCTAGATACTTGGCGTCCTAGTACCATACCTCAAAGAAGGACTTATCATCCCTACGTACATCTTGAAGACATTCCTTCACCTGGCTGATCTCTCTATAGTCTGAATTATTCTGTCGTGTTATCGGGGTTTTTTTTCATACTGGTCTGGCGTCGATTAACGTCAGAACTCCGGCCCTCTTTAACATGCGGGAAATAAGCGACCCGCGCCAGGGTCGCTTTTCAAACTGATATTTCAGAAACAAACGTCACTTTCACACACATGTCGCACATGGATCGAAAGATCTATTCTTTATGCGCTAGTTTGTATCAATAACATGTTTCAAAGATCATTACAAAGTATTTTCCAACGTTTTCTATACCAACCCACGTTTTAATGGAAATAATGGCATGAGCCATGTCACATGACTTGACGAGATCTCGTGTTACCGAAGGTATTTACCAAAATTATGACGTACATGTATATATTACCACAAATAAACCAAATGAAGCGCGGGCTGGCACTTTGTCTGACAGTATTGAATCGAGAGCAAATCTCATATTGCGACAGCATTTCTATAATTTTGACTTGAAACCAGATCAAACGGAAGTCATAAACAGTATATTGTCTAACGGGCTTTGGAAAGAGTGTTTATTACGTTTAACCACCGTTGATGTTGGAGTGTCCCGGCTGTAAAACATTTGCGACGCTCTCGGGTTTTTTTCTTTTAACGAAAAGTAATGCTCTGGTTACCTTTGTTCTTTTAAACGAACTTCTTTCGCAGCAGTCACTGCCTGACGCCTCCATCAATTGTTAACAAGCACTTACATAATTACGAGAGAACAGCATGTCTTTTCCTTGTTTACATTTTGTCAAGCCTACTGCGCATGACAAAGAGAAGGGATTTAACCCAGATTCTGTCGAGATTGATGATACGTGCCATAAGAAGGCGAGGCTATCAAAAACAGAGTAAGTTTGAAAAAAATATGTTTTTAGTGATTGTATTGGTTGTTTGAGGCATGTTATGTATGTTCATCTTGTGCATAAAGAATAGATCTTTCGATCCATGTGTGTGTGCGTGTAAAAGTGACGATTTGTTTCTGAAATATCAGTTTGAAGAGCGACCCTGGCGTGGGTCGCTTATTTCCCGCATGTTATAGAGGGCCGGAGTTCAGACGTTAATCGACGCCAGACCGATATAAAAAAAAGTCGGTAAAACGTCAGAATAATTCGGACTTATCTCTCCATAGTTCTGGATGATATCCTTTGATTTCTGTTGCACGTTGATCTATTTACATGTACACTGCATGCTTAAGTTAGTTTTGGCCGGGGAATCCAAGTGGCCATGCCTCTACGTTCACTAGCCATCCACTACAGGGTCGCAGGTTTGAAGCCCGCCAAGTGCTGGCTACATGTGTTTAAATTACAATGAGAAGAACGCTGTGAAAATAAAATATCGCCCTATCCGTCATTAAGTGTTTTAAAATGTTCGGCATGGCTCTATATTGATGACGTCACACAATAATCAGGGGCGATAATCATGTATGTAACTCAAAATTGATGACGTCATACACACTACACACACAATGATGAGGTAATGTGGCTGTGGGGGCCATAGTTTTATTGGGTTGCTATCCGCCATCTTGGATCCGCTGCATAGAAACGGATTTAAGATGGCGGTGAGCAACCCCACCCAACATCCACATGTAATCATCATCAGTTAGCCTTTGGCTTAAAGTTCTAGCTAAGCGCTGTGCGGACGACACATTAATTTACATTATTGTAAGCTACCTTTGTAGGCAATCAATGACTTAGATTACGTCCTGTGTATTGTTCGACTCGACATTTGTGATTTACTTAGTAACTGCAGATCAATATGCCAGATATTTCAGCTCTTTTAAGGATCCCCGTTCCACAACCAAAAACTGTAACTTAATAATGGAATATGATTTTTGCAGGCATGACTATTTCTCTAATTTCCCTGTGTGTAAGATTATAAGACTCTTTCATTCATAGGGGTGTATGTTAGGGAAATTCCACCCAAGGGGTTTTCAAATTTGGTAATTGAAAATCCAAAGGGTGAAATTTCCCTATCCTACACCCCTTTGCAGGAAAGAGTATTTTTCTCTCATTCAAACCACCAGAATAAGCTCAAAATCCATGAAAATGCGTTTGAACTGGCCACCATTTCGAAAATATCAATTTTCCCCATGAATTTTTTAGACGAAAACGAATAAGCCAGCCAGATTTACCTTATCCCATACTTGCAAAACAGATGTTTGCGCATAAAGATAAATCTCGTTTTTCTAACTTGTACGGTAAATATATCGTAAACGGTATTAATTTTTCAACTAGAAGTGCTCGTCCAGGACGAAAGTGGTACAGATACTGAATTGTATGGTTGTGTTTAAGGTGAGGTCTGTAATAACCTGACGTAAAAGTTACATTGTTTCGTCATTGTGTTTTTCGGATTATAATCTTATGTCTCCAAACGAAATGGGGGACTAATGATTTTTGCTTCGTTTCTTCTTTTTACTTTCCCTTCCTTTGTCTATTTCTTCCTTTATTCTTTCGGGCGTGGGCAAGGTTACGCCAACGGTCCCTCTATATCTGATTTTGCTCAGACAAAGTATGTACTTTGTACATGTATTATTATATTGAAAATATTGCGGTGTCCATAACAACTAAAGCTTGTTTACAAAGATACACGTGTTTTAGCGAGTTTCTAATCTTCACTATATGAGTGACAGAGAACCATCTCAAAGAACGCTAAATATTGTTCCATTATGCGATGGGAGTAACCTTTCTTGTTTTGTTTCTGTGGATAGCCGTTTAACTGAATTGACAAAAAAAACAAACAAACAAAAAAGATTAATCCATCGGTCAAAAATAAACAAAGCTGAATATTGTTCTACTTTAAAAAAAATGAGAGTAACCTCCCTTGTATTGCACTGAATCGACGTTCAATTGAATTGAACGAAAACCGAAGTCATCAACCGATGGCTCAGTGGTCAATAATAGAAATAAAACGTATTTCCCAGCTGATTTGCCTATGGTGTGTTTAAAATATGATATAGTAGTTAAGATTGTCATGTTTTGTCATGTTGCATTCATCAAGGAAAGCGGAAATCTTTGGCAAGACATGTCAGAATTTCAGTATACTTCTCTGTATATATACGGATTGCTTATTCTTAAAGGTATACCCCTTATCTGAAAACCATCAAGATATATATCACTATTTCTATCAAATTAAGATTACGCTTTTTAAAGCTTAAAGGTTTTATAACAAAATAAATAATAAAGACATTCATTTAGATAGCAAATTTATTATAAAAACTATTTCTGAAAAATACTATGTATAAATGATAGCGACAGAGGTATAACGTAGAACTTACCTGATCTGATATACATATAAAATAAATCATGTTTTAATCAAAACAGTAATTTTTACCAAAACTCATAGTTCATGTTTATTTTGTGATTTTTCTCGGTGACAAACGTATTTTGTGGGGTTTTTTTTATAATTTAATGTTTGTTTTAAGTTTATCGATACTGTTTACAACGTTTAACGTGTTGGTATTCTTTACCTTACAATCCGTTATTACGACTGTCATCTAGCTACCAAGTTTTCCGAGCAAAATGTGCGTATATGAAATACGTCAATAAATGCTTCAAACGCTTTTTAAATTACGTCAAAATATTTGTGCGTCTGTTATTTTCATGCTTATAAATGAAGCGCGAAAATAACAAATGTTTCCCCTTTTCAGAATCTATTTCATTTAATATATACAACACAACCAGACTATATTGTTCTCAGAACAATATAACAGCTACCGATCATTTGGTATCGATATTTTATCTTCACTAACATCCTGAAAATCCAGAAGTTACGCTTAATTCCGTTCACTGTACCCCTGGAATTAAAGACTCGAGAATAGTTGCTTAATAAGTTCAGATGAAAAAACGATAATTTGCTGGGCTTATATATATCTAACCATTGAAGCTTACAATTTGCGACTTCAAAACTGGTCAGATTTATCGTTATGCTGACGCACGATTTTTTTGAAATACACCAAAACATCGAACTAGTCTACTTGTCTTATACAAAGCCTTATATTTAGTCATGACATGTTCCAGGGGTGGAACACAGGAGATCGTAACTCATGTATCGGAGATAGCCTATAGTACGAATTGCGTATATACATATACATGTGAATACGAATTTGCTCAAATACATATATATATATATATGAATATAACTTACATGATGACGTGTTATGCTGCCAGTTTATACCGTTAATCTGAACCTGATTACAATATTTCAATGACAAGACATCGCAACATTTTATTTTATATATATTTCATTAACGATAATTCAGTTAAAATAAATTTTCAGTTTTCATGACTTTTCACTTGATACTCCAGATATTACGATCACTTCATCATCAATATCAAGGGGCTACGCTCAATGTTGCTCTCTGCACCCCTGGAATATATCATAGCAAAATTGAAGGTTTGTTTTGCGCCACCTTGTTAATGAGACAAGAAGTCTAGTTCGATCCTTTGATGTACATCAAGAGACTTTTGCGGTCACGTTACGGTAAAAATTGACAGGCTTTGAAGTCTTCAAAGGAGAGGTATCGGCCTAGTGATCGGTCAGTGTTTTAACCTGAGACCAATTAAATAGCTAACTTTGTCCTTGACATATTCCAGCGATGCAGAGAGCGAAAGTGAGCGTAACCCCTGAGTTATCGATGATAATGATGATAATATTGACATACATATTGACAATCAATATGCTTTCTTTCGAGTTGTCTCCCTCAGCACATTTTTTTCTCATTAATATATTTTCATCAATCAGAAACTCCTTATGTTATCGATGCGCAATGGTTGCACTCATAAGTTCAATAAACAGATTCAAAAATAAATATTCAAAAGCTATTTTTGCTAATATCTTTGCGTGGAGGTCTTTTAAAATATGGCATACATGTAAATGTATAAGATAAGGTGCATCATTAGGATAAAACAAATCTTAAAATTTTAAAGATAGGTAACCTTAGACGATATGCAATATTATATTATTTAAACCATACAAATCCTTTACCACTGCAGAAAAGTAGGGAGTTCTACTTTATTAATGAATTAATATTTGCAGCACACAAAGAAACCGCGTACTGCTGGTAAGGTTATAGCATGCGATATTTTTAAATCATAACATCGTTAAATCGCCGATTTCTGTGGGTTTTTTAAGTAAATTTCGTTTATTTCTTGGCTAATCTTCATCAATGAGTTCATGCAAAGGTCAGCGATGGAATTTCAAGTTTGATGTTAAGCGGACTTTTGGCCCTGCGAAAATATCTTATTTCACAGTATCAGTTTGTAACGTATAATAACAAGTAATGTTTTAACAAAAAAAACGTGAATCAGAGGGAAGCAATCTTTTACAAAGTAACTCTGTATATCCAACAATACACATTTTTCACAAACGCTTGTGACCTTAACTGAATTAAATCATGACATGACCAACTTCGTTGATGCCCCGTCATATAGGCAGTTAACTGAAATAGGATCTGTTATACCTCATAAAGTTTATTTTTACAAAGGCCATTTTTGCTGTAAAACACACAGGTGTATTTTATTTACAAAGCCTCGTCAATTGCTTCATGCATGCTACTGGGAAAGGGCCTCTTTCGCTCACATGAATATTTAAGCAGTCAAAGCAAAACATTCTTATCAAATATTATATTGCACTACAAATATTGCAAACTTTGTCGGCTCTATCTGTTGAAACTACCAGCCAAATATTATTATAAGATTCTATGCTTTTTCATTTATTTTTCAGAAGTTGCTTGACATAATTTTCCCTGTGACCTTGTAAATAGGTCAATGTAATTTTCATTTTCAAATTGGTTAGCTCTTTTCAAAAAAGCTACAAGCCAAATCTTATGAATCCATTCTTTTAGTTTTTAAGAACAATCTTTTAAAATGCTCATGACCTCTGTGACCTCTAAAGTAAGTTGAGGTAATTTTCATTCGTAAACTTTGGTGAGCTCTATCCCAGGAAGTTACCAGCCAAATATTATAATTTTATGCCTTTCGATTATTCTTCAGAAGTCATTTCATGTTTTGGACATATTTGACCCTTGTGACCTTGAAGGAAAGTCAATGTCATTTTCATTCTCAAACTTTGTTGGGCTCTATCCTAGAAAACCATCAGCTAAACATAAGGATTCTATACCTTTCAGTTCTTCAGGAAAAGTCGTTTGAAGAGTTTGTCTCAATTGTCCCCTGTGACCTTGAAGGTAGGTCAATGTTATTTACATTATCAAACTTTTTTGGGCTCCTACTATCGAAGCTTCTGTAAAACATCATGGCTCTACACCTGTCCATTCTTCAGAAGAAGTTGTTTCAAGGAAAAGTTGACAGACGACGGCGGACAGACGCCGCGCCATGTCATAAGCTCACTTGCCGTTCCAGCAGGTGAGCTAAAATGCTTTTGATCTCAGTGACCTAAAAAGCAGGTTGAGGTTATTTTCATTTGAAAACTTTGGTTAGCTCTATCAAAAGAATCACCCAGCCAAATATTATGATTCTATGCTTTTCCAATTTTCTGAAAAAGTTGTTTTAGCAAAATATTAAGATTTTATACTTTTACGTTCTTTATAAGAAGTCGTTCGAAGAATTTGACATATTTGACCCCTGTGACCTTGAAAGTAGGTCAAACAAATTTCCATTCTCAAACTTTGCTGGGCTATATCCCAGGAAGCCACCAGCCAAATAAAGATTATTTGCTGTTCAGTTCTTTAAATGAAGTCGTTTGACACATTTGATCCCGGCGACCTTAAAAGAATTAAGGTCATTTTCGTTTTCAAACTTTGATAGGCTCCATCCCAGGACGCCACCAGCCAAATAGGAAGATTATATTGAAAGTTTTGACATACATAACCCCTGTAAACTTGAAAATATCACTGGGTCCTTTTCATTCTCAGACCTTTTTGGAATCCATCCCGGGAAGCGATCAGCCAAATATGAAGATTTATTACCTTTTAGTTCTTCAGTAGAAGTCGTTTGAAGTTTTTGAAATGTTTGACCCCAAATATCATGACACTTGGCCTGTTCGTTCTTCAGAAGAAGATGTTTAAAGGAAAAGTACAGACGACGGACGGACGACGGTCCGCACCATGGAATTAGCTCACTTGCCCTTCGGGCGGGTGAGCTAAAACAGGAAAAGAGGAAAATTTACGAATGTACTTTTTGAATGCGTTTTTTGCAAAGTTTCTACCAGGAAAAGGCGTATGTAAAAAGTAAGTATACTTACAAAAAGTTCATTGTAATTTATAAAAATTAAATCCTTTGGAAACTTATATCGATGAAGTTCTTACCTTGATTTATTATCAGGCTGACAACGATACACAACGATTCTACTGATAACTATAATGTATGCAAATACGCTGATGCAAACAAGAATAATAATAACAATCTTAACACATTTCATCAACTACAAAAATCAAAAAGAATTGACGTCATACTAGAATGTATAACATCACAACCTTATGATTACGTCACAATTAAGTCAATTAAATAAATGTAAGCTGCCACCAATACTAGTAATGCTTAGTAATACATTGTATAACACAAGGCGATAAGACTGTAGGATATGGAAGTATGGAAGTTCTACTCGTGGATGTCTGAGTTTTGGCTCTTTGTTCTGGATAGAATCTTGGTATCTTCAAACAAACATTATCTCCCTTTACTTACTAGGTATCTTGGTTAAATATCTAACATAATTGAATTCTTTAAAGCAGATTACAAAAAGCATTGTTTTCAATCGTTGGTAATTTCCATGATGTTTTATCGTTTGCAACAGTGTTTCGGAGGCAGATTTGCTTCCGCATTTCGGAGTTAGATATTCTTCCCTTTCACATAAAATAATTCATTGAAACGACATCTTTATATAAAATACCTGCCGACAAGATACCAAAACCTTTTAACTCAAACGATCGTTGTGTTTCTGATTGCTATTGTTAAAATACAGTTCCTCTAGATGTCCGATTATCCCTAAATTGGATTAATTGAATTACTCATTCTTGTGTGAAATCAGAAAAATAAAAAAGTCCGAGTAAGGTTTTTGAAGTGCTGTTTCTAAACTTAAAAAAAAAAACTTTACCCGGGAGTTAATATTTTTCATTTTGCATCACATAGTAGTCGTATTGGTCATTGTTTTCCCTCAATCCCATAATGTTGATGCACCCCACCATTTTCAAGGGCGCCTGTAAAGTGTAACAAAACTTATGACGAAACCCTGATTATTTTGCCAAATATAGCACGGTAGTAATGACGTTTTCAGAATAAAAGAGCATGTGAGGTACCTTTCTAAGGGAAGTTAAAAATAGTCTTATTTTTTACCTTGAATTAATCTGTGACGATTGAGATAAAAACAAAAATTTAAATGAAAATCTCAAAGTGAACATAAGACTTTTCTAAAGCAAATGTAGGGGAAAAACTAGTGTCTGGACATTTGTATTCATTACTTAATGTCCGAAATACAAATATTTTCATAATAAAGCAGTAGATTTTTCTATGTTAAACATTTCCTCAGCCTCTTCCTCCTCATCCTTAGCGATAATGACAGATCTGCACAACCCTTGGGATATCCAGGCCTTCGGGATTTGTTTCTTTTTAAGGATGGGTATTACTGACGCTCGTAATCGCTGAAATAAAGGATGAGGTGGTTTAAGATAAACAGACCTAACCATTTTTTTTCACGAGAATATTAACACTACTGAAATAGATAAGGATTAACAAATATTAACCAGTGTATATCATAAAGCTTACACAAGGGGTCAAGGCTTGTATAGTGATCATCGTGTCATAAAATACTTATATTGACCTGGATAAAGCAAGTAACCATTGTTTTTCCCAGCATACCAATATCTTTTCTTTTGTTTTACCTGTTCAGGGTCTTCTCTGTCACAACTTACGGTATGACAAAAAGCACGCGGAAATAGGACGTCATGGCAGAAAAAGCATGACATCATGATCATTTTACGGGAAAGTTTATGTGCAAGTTAGTGTTAAGAAAAAATAATCACGAATGCGGGGAACACTTTTTGTCAAACTTGCGGTGTGAATGAAGAAATTCCTTGCTGTTAGGGTATGCCATAGAAATCACCATCACTGGGAGGAAAATAATGAATGTAAAACTCTGCACTTATGCTTAATCACTATTTAACAACATTTTTCAACCTTTAGTAATTCTGTTAATATACAAGGTAAAATCTCACAATTTAATTGTAAATTGATACTACTAGCAATTTGATATTTAGAAAATTGTTACTAGTTCGATGGTTCTATTCTAAAGATACAAGAACGTTAAAGTTTGCGCTAATCGCCTTTTTAACAACATGGTTTCCGTCCATTTTATCATCGTTTAACACAACATAACGACGGCAAAAGAAAAATCCCAAATTACATCAATATTACGGTGGTGATGAGTTGCACTATTACCTCAAACAGAGTTCCTGGAATCTGCCGAAGCTTTATCACCATGGTGATCGGAATACAGATCATCGACGCCATTGCCATGAGGAGGCCGAAAGCTTCTCCAAGAGGAGGGTACTTGTAATCACCAACCTTGGCTGACTTAAATGTTGACACTTGGAAAATGAAAATACCCTGAAAAAAAACATAAATATAATATCTCCCATAAATAAAAGATGTTGGGTAACACAACTAGCTTTTTGATTGGTTTTTATTTAATCGGTTTTACCGTTACGCGACCGCGAGATTCGTTTGATGTACATCAAGGGATCAAGCAAGTCTTCTTGTAACATCCACAAGGTGGCACACACTGACCCTTCTTATTTGCATATGCATATTCCTTTGGTGCAGAGAGCGAAAGTGATACGTAACTTCTGGATATCGATGATGCTGAGAGGTAACCTTGATAACAATGTTTATCTTGTATTTTTAATGATCTTTGTCCAACTGAACTGTGGTTTTACCGATATACAGTAACATTCCCTTAACTTCCGTTTAGATTTAATCGTAGGACAGTTAGGCAAGGATAATTCCGTTGACGAGGTAGCTCATTCGGTTAGAGGAATGGCATTACCTTATTTAGTCCAGGGTTCGATTCCAGGCCTAGCCCCGCTGAATATTTTCACTCAGAACACTTTTGATGATTATTTTTAGTTTATTTCATCTTTATTACTCCATATATAAGTCCCGCAAGGTATGGTTTTCTTTTCAGAAATAATTTATCAAAGCTACAGTCGTGCCTGATAAAAGAGTTTCCAACACTTAGTTACAGTTTTTGGCAGTGGTACTGAGATCATCTTTAAGTTTATTTCTCAATATCTCATTCAACTAAGCATGTAATTACTATAACGACAAGCAAATTAGTGAAATTGATATCCCCCGCTTCTCTGATATATTGTAGGTAAACATTTTGAGATTAGGAGTAAACATATCATTATAGCTCGACAGAATGATAAATTATGTTAAACCATAATGCCCTTAATATATATCTAACGGCAAATAACAATGTTTTTCATAAATCAAGGAACGATAGCCCTGTTACAAAGTTTAATGATAATTAGATAATATTTGTGGGAGTTATTGCATGGAAATAACAGAAAACAAAACTTTTCGTTAATCAAGGGGCCTTAACTCTGCCAAATAAGTCCGGCAAAAGTGACAACGAACTTAGCTTAGCCCCAAAGGCATTTAACCTTCTTATCAATTTTGAAGAAAATATGTTAACAGCTGTTCCAGTTATTTCACGGAAACGGCAGAAAACAACGTTTTTAGTTAATCAGGGGGCAATAAATCGGTCAAATAAAGTCCGGTAAAAATTGCAATCGAACTTGGCGATGTCCTTAAGGCATTTGACCTTGTTATCAAATTTGAAGAAAATCTGTTGACAACTGTTCCAGTTATTTCGTGGAAACGGTAGAAAAGGACGTTTTTAGTTAATGTAGGGGCCATAACTCCCGCAAATTAAGTCTGGCAAAAGTGGCAATCGAACTTGCTACCAAGTTTGAAGAAAATCCGTTAACATTTGTTGCAGTTATTGCACGGAAACGAAGCGTGACAGAAGGACAGACGGACGGTGTAAGCGGGGGGTAAAAATAAAATAAAGCATAAGGTAATATTAATTTCAGACGCAAACATTACAAATCCTTCATGAAGGTTCATCTATAGAAGATCTTCTTGTACTTTATTCAATAACTAATTTTTCACTTTAAAGGACAAATTTCCGGGAGCCAAAAGCATTTTTTTTTTCTTGGAAATGCTAGGCACAACGTTAGACTTGACGCTTCATGAGTACGTGATAGTACGGGAAAGTACGAGATAGAACGAGCCAGAACGGGATAGTGTGGGCAGTACGAGATAGAGCGCTCATACATACCGCTGTTACAGCAGGTGTGACGAACTTCAGGCAAATCCACAAAAACATATTTATCTTGTAGCCCAGCATGAGTTCGATGACATCATAGAACCTATGTGCTCCTGTTGAGTTGGAAAAAAAAAATTTATTCCACAATATTAAGTAAAACTCGCTAGATCACGAGAATGTCATGAACACAAAAAACTAATTCTAGTTAATCTGAATCCAAATTAGAATATCTTCGATTTCGAATGAAGGAAATAAAAAGCTATCTTCTGATTGGTCAAAACGGAAGGTGATATCAACTCTATCAAGTTGATACAATTCAATATTTCACCAGCATAAACGTTTTTTATTAAAATTCTGTTACTTTATGAACGAACCATGTACTTACCAAAAATCCATCCTATGGCAATACATTCCCAGAAGCACACCCACAGCATCACCATACCACTGGCCGAGTAGTAGTCAAATAGGGTGAAGATGTATATACCACCCTGAAGTCATAGAGGTATACAACAAATACTATTACTCTCTTCACACTTAAACTTTAACCGGTATGTCAAAGATCGTTTAAGTAAATTAAATGTAAAATACCGTGATTGTGATTGGGCGAAATCTCTCTATGAATTTTGACAGCTGACTTTACTGAAGTTTCAAGCGGTTTAGAGCCGAGAAACCAGCCTTTTACGTTGGCAGAAAGCTCGCAAAATGAGTTTTCATTTTTTTATTTGTGTTCAAAACAAACTTAGCGATTACGATTAATGTTTATCAAATTATGTGTGTCTGGCCGGGTGAGGGGATATTTACTTCTGTATTATCTTAAAGACATATTAAACGTAAGTTTTTATATATATGTAAATAAAGGTCACGTCAATACTGCAAAATGACGTCACGTCTTTTAAAACCTATGACATAATTGACTTGACGGACAATCATTGTTTATTTGTATTAAATCCCGTGTGTCTCACTAGGTACAGATTTACTTCTGTCTCATCTTAAAGACATATTGGAAGGTATTTTTAGATATATCTAAATAAGGTCAAAATGATGTCACGTCTTATGCAACAATTGACATTTCTTAATTGATGACTTAACAATCATGTTAATGCATCATGTATGTCTGACTTGTTGAATATTATTAACTTCCGTTTTATCTTTAAGACATATTAAACCAAAATTTCAATATATATTTGAGGTTTGAAATGCATCTTTTTAACATTTATGTGGGTATGCAACACAGTTGCATTCAAACATATTCTCCAACAAGAATAATCTAACGGGCATCATGGAACGGAACTCTGTTGCATACCCTCGTAAATGTTCAAAAGATACATTTCAAACCTTATATTTACATTTTTCTTACATCCAACCTTTTCTATTTGAAATTAAGAAAAAAAATAGTCTTTTTTACGTTAAAAAGCAAGACACCGTCATGAAAATAACATTAATTGAACAACCTTTTTCGCGGGAAAGAGGATTCGTTGTCGCAACGGTGACGAAATAAACAGTTGAGTAATAAACAAATAGTTCCACTTTGCATACTTTTTAATTATTAAATTTATATTATCCGCATGTTTAACAAGCATTGATTATCTTACAAATTGACAGCAGATCTAAATTTAAAACAAAATACCATGTAAAAGGTTTTAGTTTCAAAAAGTCAGAAATTTATTCCGTGTTCGCGGAGAAAGCTGCCGTTAATACAGTTGTGCAGCCGCTACGCTCACCATCAACGAAACGGTTCGAGTTTCCACTAGATAGAAAGTGCATTCGTGAAATGTGAAGTTTCCTAAGAAACCAAATGACGGTTGATAAGATGCTGTTGGCTCAATTCTTGTGTCGATCGGCTTAGTCAACTGGTTCAACTGGTTAATCGTTTGTTTTAACATTCGGCATGTGTTATTATCGATGAGGGGACTGGCCGACGAGCCGGGACGATTGCACCTGCTTGCCACTTGTAACAGATGCTAGTGTAGATTCTAGAGGACAGTGAATTATTCTGGTAAGGACATGTTATAGGATCTTATAGCAGATACGCGGTTGCCCGAAATAAACATGATGTGCCTTGATTCAAAACCAGTCATTCCATATTTTAGGCACACGTCTGCGACGTCGCTGTCAGACATTGATTAGAACACAGAGGCTCGTTACAAATTTCTTTGGCTGGGGGTAGCACACGACGTATTTTAGACGCTGAATACGCGCTCTTAAAGTTCCAGGTGCTTTCTTGTTGATAATATATATATAAAAAGGATTATTAAAATACATTTACATGTATTGTAACCGTTGATAAACAATCTCGGTTTGTTTTGGTTTGTGCGTGTGTGTTGGGGTGGGGGTCAGAGGTCATGTAACGGTACATATAGTACTGTTAATATTACTACACACATGCTTTTATTGAACCATGCAAACTTTTTAAGTTGGTAGTGTTATCTAGAGGCAACGCAACACAAATGTTAAGATATATATATATAAGGGCACGTCAACAATGCAAAATGACGTCACGTCTTGTGCTTCAATTGACACTTCTTACCTGACGGCTTAATATTCATTCCAGTCAACAATTATTAGACATATATAAAATACATGTATGTTGAACCGGATGAATTAATATTTGCTTTCCTTTGATCTTAAAGACAAAGAAGTTTCATGAGAATACATAATTAGGTCTGCGCATGAATTGTTGCCGGCATAGTGCAATTACGTCATAATGGGACATTTGAAACTCACGCTGAAATCCTTGCCTAACAGAAGAAATGGTTATACGTAAATATTAGGCAACATCAACAATGAAGAAAGTCGTCACGTCCGGAATGAAAACCGTAAAAATAATATTCAATCTGTCATATGCTTCATTTGTGTACCTATATGTTCAGCTGTTTGGCGATAAGGATATAGTTTTAAGTATCAATGCTCACGTTGCTGTTTGAAAATTCCATATTATAGTTAATAGACAGAAGCCTACCTTTGTTGTCATTGACAGACCTATGAGGAAGGCACCAACGCAGTAGACTGCTGTGACGGCCATCCGGTGCCAAGGCTTGTTAAGGTACTTTGGAAACATATCTAATATTGGAGTGATGACTGCCTCTACATGTACGAACTAAAAACGAAAACAGAAACGAAAATTAATTCAAAATTAATCAAGTAAAAGAAAATTACCGTCATATTTGGTTATTAAATGTTGGTATACATACTAGTTTGCTTTTTTTTGTAATGTCGATTTTTAAAGGTAAATTATCGTTTATTTTCATCCGATAATTACATGCTTTATTTTATCCAAACAGGTTTTTTTTCACCGCCACATACTTACAACAGTAATAAGTTCGTATGCAGTCCTTTTTCTCTGACTTTTTCAACTATAAAACTGATTGATTTACGCTGAACTAAGACAATTTATTAGAGATATGTGCCTGGCTTTTGCTAATATCTTAGCTGGATATGGTAATGACGTCACACTTTACTTGAACCAAGAAGTCCATAATCAATAGTTTCCGAACAGAAGAAATGTTATTGATAGGATTATAAAGTGTCGGTGAAATCCGAATTAACTTTACAGAAAAGTATAACTATAATACCTGACTGTCAATACCGACGAGGAAGAGCATACAGAAAAACAGTGCGGACCACAGATGGGAGAGAGGCATGCTTAGGACTGCCTTCGGGTAGGTGATAAAGGCTAAACCAGCACCTGTTAAACAAACAAATTAGCATGATAGCTGGTTAACAGTTTACTGAGAACTTTATACAGTAGGGTATTCAGGCTAACCCATCAGCTCGATATTGTAATAGTAAGTATACTTGGAGCTGTATTTGGTAGGAAATAAAAGATAACTTCCAGTGTCTGTAAAAGAAAAAACACGATATTGTAATTGTAAGAAGTATACTCAGAAATGTATTTGGTACGAAATGAAAGATATCCCAGTGTCATTTGATATTGCAGATGGTTTTGAGCATACTCACCACTGCCTTCAATCGGGCATGAAAATAGTCGATATTTTAATGTGTTTGGAGTATACTCACCACTGCCTTCAATCGGGAATGAAAATAGTCGATAGTGTAGTGTGTTTGGAACATACTCAGATCTGTCATTGATAGGAAATGAAAGCTTACAAAGCTCATGTAAAAGTAATCAGTGTTATAGTTGGAGGTTGGAGGTTGGAGACAAAGACATGTGTCTATCAAGTTAAAGACTAACAGTCAATGTAGAAGGCAGTCCTGAGTAAACAAACAAATAGGGTAATTTGTGAAGCTGGTATGTTTGGGCGTATCTTGAAGTGAGGAGAAATATTAGACGTTTTGTTGCATATTTAGATAAACCCTCGGTAAAATGTCACTGCACCCATACCAAACTACGCTTCAAGGAGAGGTTAGAAAAATGTTTAAAACTATAAGTAAGAAATGTATTGTTTAAAATAACATCTGGAAAACATATTGTCATGGTATCTTAAGGTTCAATAGTTGTTTTGGCTTTTCCGTCTCCCTTGACCTACCAAACCCCCTTTTTAAATACACAAATAAATATTGCATACAGAGCAAATGCATTTTTGAAATATTTGTTTTTAGTTTTTTAAGATCATTCTGAACTTGCCTGACGAAACGACCTCGGATATATCGACTCCCTGTTCCGTTGCCATAAATCCAAGGATAGAGAAAACAGCCAATCCACCGAGAAGGCTTGTACCACTATTGATGCACATGATGATAAAGCAATCCCTGAAACAAAAACCAAATGTTACGTTATGATGTCAAATAAACGCCATTTCTCCTTCAACATGCATTGATAAACTGGTTCGAAATAATTTTTAAACAAACAGTACATATTGAACAATAAATCCCCCAGAACCCTAATGTAGAATGTAAAGATATCTACATCCCTTTAACAAAAATCAATAACTTGAGAGTTTTAATATTGGGATGGTAAAAAATAATTAATACTCAGCACATTTCTACAAACGTTGATAACTTTTGTCATTGTTTTGTATGTAGGAATTTAATACATGTTCAAAGACTTTGAATATCTTCCGCTTGCAGTAAGACATTGTTATTGTTATATTCTCTGGTTATGTTGTGTCCATATCACTGTGTTATCGCAAAAAGGGAATGCCATTATAAATATACTTTATAACGTTTAAAATAGAATTATATATTTGATTTGTGTGTTCAGCTGAATGTACCATACATTCCCTTTGCGATATGAATACCTGTAAAAGTTATTGTCAAACTTCTTGTAGCTTCCGAGTGTAATCATGGCTCCTAGTGCAATTGCGAGGGAGAAAAATATCTGAGTCCCTCCATCGACCCAAACCTGTAAAATGAATCAGTTCTAGAACACACAGCCTCTCAGGGTAACACGGCCTGTAAATTGATCAGATCTTATCCAGCTTACAGAGGTGGATGAACGAACTTCCTTGTGAAAAATACACAATATAATTGTACGTGAGCCAAACTTCTGTCTGCAAAAGAAAAAAGAACTCTGAACCTATCATGTTGCCAGACAAAACTGACGGCAAACCTTCCTGGTGTCAAATATTGAAATCTCAAAGATCTTTCAGTCGTGGGTTGGTTAATCTTCAATCTGTAAAGCAATATGGGCTCTTACTTATGAAAGCGTTCTTATGCTCAAGTATTTATTCTGTGCTCAAATCAACTTCCTGGTATTTTGCCAAACTATGACATTGTCGAAGAGTTTAGTCTAGACAACCAATTCGTATAAATCATTGACAATATTGAGAATTTGTATTACTGCATTGAAGACTTGAAAGGCCAGGGTCGAGCACATTTTCTGAGCTTGAGCATGTAAACGGTTTCATAGATACGTACCCAAGATTGAGTGAAACTAAAGGCCGTAAGGCCAGACGCAAACGTAGACGACTAACATTTTACATGTGAAATAGAAATGTCACCGACAGCTTCATCACAGTTGGCCGTAGAACACCTCCTGTATGCAAAATGTGCGTTTTGAAAAGTGTGCAAAGCTTTATTAGGCTATATACATTAACCCTTATATCCGTGAAATAAGAGGTTAACAAAGAATCACAATCCCCTAGGACTAGACAGGACAAATCACATGCTTGTAAAATAATAATAAAAAAACAAGAAATATTAAACAGTTACTACACTGAATAGGACGTGTATTTCATCTAACTATGTTAACTAATCAGTATTGAAGTAGTCGCGGTCTTAAAGTTGCAGACGAAGGTACCCCAAGAATTAATCTAGCTGGACTTCCAAAACGTTATGATAATCTTTGTTATCGAACTCGGACGACTGTATAGAATAGTTTTTTTTCAATACTGTGCGATTATGTTATTAATGATCATGCAGCTTTGGTATTAGATACTTCCTATTGGTCATGATTGAATCTGACATGACTTGAACAAAATTTCATTCAATAATATCAAGAAAAATCATTACACAAATATGATTTCAAGGGGATTGGAAAACAAGTTAGGAGATTATATTATTAAACATTATGTAATATTTGTATCGCCAGTTATCAGCCGTGTCTGATTCAAACCTATAGAGACCGAGACCTACCTGGGCATCGGCGAGCTTGCTGAAGTCCGGTATGAGGAAGTATTTGATGCCATAGAGAGCCCCGTCTAGGGTTAGACCACGAATCAACAGCGTGATGAGAACCACGTAGGGGAATGTGGCGGTGAAATATACAACCTGAAATAAGGTATTAGGTAAAAAGATTTCTTTATTTCCTCTCGGTAAAGAGGTTAAACATATTGTATTAATTAAAATATTGTATCAATTAAAATATTGTATTAATTAAAACACAATATAGGAGTATACTTATATGTTAATAATTAAAGAGAAAACATCACAGTTCAATTGCTTCTTCTTAACTGCAAAATTCACTTTTAGTAAAATTGTAAGCAACTACGTAGTATTCACCTCGTATATAAACATTTAAGAAGCACTTTCACATTGATAAGTACAAACACCAGATATTTGGTATTTCATTTACATAAGATATATATATATACAGTGATATTATACTATGTTTATCCCTTACAATCGAATCTTCAACAATGTCAAGAACTGAACACAACACACGTCACCACACGTACGTGTATATTCAATACTTAATAACGACTAATCCCGTAATTTTAGTTCCATATCAACTAGCAAACGCAGTGTAGGACAGTAAAGGCTGGCCCGAAAAATGTTTTTTGGGCCAGAGCAAAAATTACTTCACAGGCCCAAAATGCATATTGGTAGCCCAATTATTTTACTAAGATTTTCTTCAGTGTTGAGCAATAAAAATGTCAATAAAGCAATATCAATAGATTTTCTTTATTCTTTTATTAAACCCTCCCGACACATAACCCTAAAAACCCTCCCCTCATTCCCATAGGGAGTAGTATTGGGTCACAGTCACGGCATTTCGGTGATGTTTTCTGCATAAAATCGCATATTTTTCGACAAAAAATGATTGATTGAAGTAAATAACATCAACAAATTTGATATTTCATAATATTCAAATAGTATTTGGTATATAATTGAGTGGTATGGGGTAGCATTGGGTAGTATTGGGTAGTATGGGGTAGTATTGGGTATTATGGGGTAGTATGGGGTAGTATTGGGTATTTAGACGCGTCCTAATTCTGATGCACTTGCACGATTTAACGGCGTGACCCAGAGGTTTTCCGAAAACGGGTGTTCCGAAGTTGGGGTGGTTATTTATAGGAGTAAAGTACGATTTTGAGGATAATAATGTACTCGCCCAATGAT
>JAULCA010466857.1:0-20860 GCA_032360845.1 Crassadoma gigantea | reverse complement strand
CAAGGATGCTTCAGACCAAATATAGAACAAATCCTTTCATTCCTACAGAAGAAGAAGGATTTTAAAGAATTTGCTATATTTCCCCTATTGGGCCCGCCCCTCAGCTCCCAGGTGGACCAGACCAATTATTTATACAAAATATATTCCCCTTCCCCCAAGGATGTTTCAGACCAAATTTGGTCAAAATCTGCTAGGCCGTTCAGGACAAGCAGCGTTTTAAAGGAAAGTTGACAGACAGACGGACGGACGACAGACGCTGCGGTATGGCATAATTAGCTCACCATGGTCCTTCGTACCAGGTGAGCTAAAATCTTATTCAACAATATAGCTTAATACTCCTAATGAACAATTCATGACAAGAAATTAAGAAAAGTCAATGTTTCTTTTACATTCTTAATCATTAATGAAGAAATCCTTAATTGTTTAGGGATGTGTTTTAACAGCAAACTGTCAGTGAATGCACAAAATCTTAATTTTTTTTAAACAACGTCTTTCGAGACGATGTGAATCTTAGGTGAACTCACGTTTTGGTTACCTTAATTCACTGGAATACATTTATTCTGAGTCTATTGCATCTTCCAAACAACATGTTTATAAATAAGTAATTTTGAAAATGATCTTTTTACACAATATTGAAGAATGTGTAATTCACAACATCACTTAAATAGTTTCATAATTTATATTTTTGTGTCTCCATTTGATATCTCCTTTTTCCCTTAAACTTAAGTCTGCATTTACTGTGTAGTATACATACTCTGGGTGTATTCCTCTCCCATTTGTGGGGGGTATTCTTCATCCCAGTCCACTACATCATCCTCTACCAGAACCACAATGTGGCATTCTCTATCTCCTGTCTGCAGAGGAAATAAAAACAAGAAGAGTAGAAGCTCACAAAGAGATAAATATACCTCATTCTCTATCTCCTGTCTGTAGAGGAAACAAGCAAATTTGTGGAATTTATATCCCCTGCTTTCAGGACATATTGTTTGTAAACATTATTTAGGATAGGTTTAAACAAGTAAGTATCATGCTGTTGAGACATAATGTATAGCTTAAATTGAAACTCAAAAGTACTCAAAGTACTGAAAGTACTGAAGACACAAACGAATTGGACCTGTTTTTATACTTATTGAATGGGATTGCATCAATGCTCAAATGGAAATAGAAAATGTTCTGATTTTTAAATTAATAGACAAGTAGGAGTTGATTCAAATTAGATGTTCCATAATTAGACATATCAGTAATTTTTCACAACGGAAAGTGGATGTATGTTAAAGGATCATATAAAACCATTGGGTCAGTGGGGAAATTGGAAGTTGGGTCTTCCCAATGGCAAATTCTGGTAAGCAACATACCAGAGTATATCTTCTTGTGTGTATGATTCATGGATTGTTTGAAGGGTCATTTTGTGTATATTGTTTAATTCACACGAAGTCCATTGCCTTCATGTTTATATCATAAAACATAATCATAGTTTTGCAAGTAGAATTGCATTTACTCTTTTTATACTCCTGCTTCAACATAAGTCAGTGTATATTCATTATTATCTTCATCTGTGCATGCAACCGTTTCTACTGACTGTGGTTTCCAGAACATATCTCTGCCACTGTTTCACAAATGGGCACTTTGTATATGGGAACATTATGAGATGGTAGTATGTCACATCCCATAATGGTCGCTATGACGTCAATTTGACCATTAACCTCACATATATCAGCTGCTGTTCCAGGAATAGACATAAAACGCTGCTAATAGAAAGGCAATAGGTCACAACCTAAAACATAGTTCATGTACAATGACACTTGACTTGGTAGGTGCTAAAACGAAAAAGTTTGGAACAAATGTCATCTGCTATTTCATGAATGGGCATTAAACTTTATATATTGGTATCAGAAGTGGTGGTCGCCCCCTTAAATTAGGTCAGTGACCTCAACTTGACCATTCTCAATAATATTAATAATTTGAGGTTTTTATATTCCGCTGTATCACAACCTAGTTTGTAGGTCGTCTCAAAGCGGTTCACAAATATCTGCATTATATATCTCAGCCAGTTTCATGAACAAGCTTCAAACTTTGCAGACATGTTTGGAGTGATGGTAACAGTGAAGCCCATATTTTGAATTAAATTTAGCTTGAATAAAATTTTAATTGATCAACACTATGCTCTGTATGGAATCACGTTGTCGTTTATGTCAGTGTTTTGCCCCCTAGAAAAAGACGCACAATCTTTGGGGAAAATTCTGGAGTGTTAAATAAATTGATGGAAATCTTTGACTACGTGCCACATGTAAAAGATGACCTGGGGAAATATGTATAATGCCTTTGGATTGTTTCCATATTGCTGTCATCATTACTTCACCACAACATGCACATGTTAATGTCAACATGCCAATAGAGTATGTAGGTAACAGTCATTCTGGTTGGTTGAAAGGTTTTTGGGAGAAGATGATAACTCTGTATATCTGCTAGGTGGCAGTCGAGGGAATTATGAAAACACAGATACAATATCCGCCAGGTGTAAGTTGAGTGTACACTTCGCTAGTTAACATGCAGTAATTCATGAATAAAGGACCTGTTAGTCATGTAGCTAAAGACTGAGGGGGCCAATGGTTCTGATCCATATTATATTTCTATCTATATCCTATATTTCTTTTTGTCAGCTTCATGAGTCAAGAACAAGTATCCTACTAGCTATTCTTTAACCGTGAAATCAGTTACCTTGATAAATTTCAATCATTTTCAAACATGACAAATAAATTTTGTGACATAAGCTAGTCAAAAGGACACTTCGACATGGAGGCTTAACAAGTGCAATCAATGATTGCCAAGCTCACCGGCAGCTACAATTGGTCATTTAAAGGTTTTAACAAATTTGACCCCAGTGACCTTAATTATGAGTCAAGGTCATTTCTTTTTGCAAACATTGTCAGGCTTCATCCTAGGAACCTATCAGCCAAACATCACACTTCTGGGCCTTTTGGTTAATCAGAAGAAGTTGTTTAAAGGTTTTAACAAATTTGACCCCTGTGACCTTGAATACGGGTCAAAGTCATTTCTTTTCCCAAACTTTGTCAGGTTTCATCCTAGGAACCTATCAGCTAAATATCATGCTTCTTGGCCTGTTGGTTTATCAAAAAAATTGTTCAAAGTTTTTAACAAATTTGACCCCTGTGACAGTGAAAGTAGGTCAAGGTCATTTTCATTCTCAAACTGTGTTGAGCTCCTACCAGGGAAGCTTTCAGTCAAATATCATGGCTCTACGACTGTCCATTCTTCAGAAGTCGTTTAAAGGAAAAGTACACGGACGACACCAAAGGGTGCTTTAGTTTGGACAAAAAGGGGTGCCCACACTCACTGTTTATACAAAATTGAGTCTCTTTTGCCCAAGGATCTTCCAGACCATATAGGGAAGAAAACCCTTAATCCCTAAGGTAGAAGAAGGATTTTAAAGGTTTTACCTCTATTTCCCCTATTGGGTCCCACCCCTCTGCTCCAAGGGGAGAGGACAACACCCAAGGTTTATACAACAAGAGGGCCTGCATCGCTCATCTAGTATTAGTCAAGCACTTGTTACCTAAAAGGTGATCATCCATAAAGCTACATACATGATATTGGTTGAAAATAGGTTGGGTAATGACTTTGACGTAACTGTAAATGTTTTTCCATGACTCCCAAAACCCTTTTGTGTCCAGTGTTTGAAAATTATTTTGTCATAATTCCCTGGCCCCTGGGGTGAGGATTGGTGGGGTAGGGGTGGATAAATATTCAACTGTGACATTTTGATCAACTTTCAAACTGTTTTTTATCAAAAATATTTAAACATAAAATTTTCAAACTTCATGACTGCATTCATATACTTAATGCCCAGCATTTGTATGCATAGTTTTGGGGTGGGGATCTCAATCGTTTTTAAGATATTACCCATGATCCAAGGTTGGGGCCAGACCCTAGGGCCATCCTGGAAGCAAATGTGCGTTAGTCTCTTTATACTCAGCATTTGTATATATGGTTAAACAGTGTGGATCTCAACCATTTCCAAGAAATAAATTTGTTTGGGCCCCACCCCTCAGCCGGGGTGGGGTCAGCCACATCATTTGTACAATTTCAAATTTCCACCACCTAGGGATTTTTCCAGTCAAATATGGTTGATATCCATCACTTAATTCCAGAGAAGAAGTTGCTTAAAGCAATATAGCCAAATAACCCTTTTTTTTAAGAGGCCATTTATCTGTCAAATAAAGTCAGCTGAAAGTGGTAATCAGACTTGGTTGAGCCCATAACTCTTTCAGCCCCAGCACTGTTTACTGATAAGTGCCCCAGCAACCCGTGAGGCTGGCTAGGGCCCAGTGCCCCAGCCCTTAAACTGAGGATGCATTGAAGATGTTTGTGGTTGAATTCATTTTCTACTTCAGTAAATCATATCACAAATTTAAATTAATATGTAAATTATGGTCGTCTCTGTCACAGAAGTCAGTGTAAACATCTTGAATAAATTATTAGCCCATTACGACAGATAGTATTGTGTTTTTTGCATAAAACACAACCAAAGATAATCATACTCTTATCAGTCAATGATGCAAATATTGTAAATAAGGTTGAATTTAACTAAACCATTTGATTTTTTTGTCTAACCTGGCTCTGAATATTATAAAGGTTTTGGCATATATTCACTACGGACATGAATCTAATGTACATGTAAGTCAGTGCTGTCATCGACGATTGTAAACAAAGTTTTCTGTCTAAGTAACCAAAGAATATTTCCTACGTTTAACAATAGACAATATTGAAGTTTGCAAGCAACTTGCTTTTAATTCATCTCTCTATTTTCAATATTCCAGTGACAAAGACCACACAAGCAAGTGGTCAGCTTCGAGTGAGGTTAGTATAGCTGCCATTTTTACTGATCCTTTACAAGTGTGAAAGCACTTGTAAACATTTCGCTACATTTCCCCTAATATTAATCTTCATTCACTTTTTGACAATTATAAAGCAAAAACAAAACCAAAGTTATTAGTAATTGTAGGGTAATTCACTATTTCAACAATTGCACTTTAACTTTATACTGGCAACGCTGACGCCGGGGTGATTATACATAAGCGCTCCTATTCATTAAATAGGCAAGCTAAAAAGGAGAAAGACTTTCAATTTCCCCCTGTTTTCCCTATTGGGCCTCACATGCCCCTTTTTATACAAATTAAACAAATTGAGTTAGTTTTTTTTCCCCACTAACTATGCATCAGACCACATTTGGCTAAAATCCCTTCATTTGCACAGAAGGGAAAATATTTGTTCTCTATTTCCCCTATTGATCAGCCTCTGCCCCTAGGGGGGTGGGGGGGAGGGAGGGGAGAGGGGGGGAAGACACATCCTCCATTTATAGATATTAAATTTCCTTGTCTAAAGATGCACTAGAACAAAATTGGTTGAAATCTCTTTATTGGTACAGAAGGAGAAGGATCTTAATTTTTTCCTCTGTTTCCCCTAATAGGGCCCCATCCTTCTGCCACAAAGAAGGGGGAGAGGCAAACACCTCAGCTTATACAAAATTGATTCATTAGTCTGTATGCATGCTTTAGAAAGCATTTGGTTTAAATTCCTTCACTTGTACAGTAGGAGAAATATTTCCATCTATTACGCCTATTGGGCCCCTCCCCTCTGCCCCCAGAGAGGCCACACCCTCCATTTATACAAACTTGGGGCTCCTTTGTCTAAAGATGCTCTAGAACAAATTTATTCAAAAACCTTCTACTGGTGGACAAGAACATTTTTAAAGATTTACCTATTTCCCCCCTATTTGGCCCCGCCCCTTTGCCCTCAGTGGGACCATACCCTTCATTATTACAAAACTGAGAACCCTTTGGCCAATGATGCTCCAGACCAAATTTGGTAAAAAAAACTCTGAGCCGTTAAGGGCTAGTAGCGTTTCTAAGGGAAATTGACGGACGACAGATAACAGACACTGTGCCATAGTATAAGCTCACTTGGCCCTTTGGGCCATGGCGGTGAGCTGAAAATTGTCATTTATATTGTTCAAAAAGTGTGTTTGAACTATTTGCATAATGGAACTGACTGGAGGTTTACAATATGCATATACACAGTTAGAAGCCCACACGGCCATTCAACAGGGAGTTAGATATGGAGAAACCTCCCCATGATGTTCCGTTATTCAAAGTTTGATGCCCAATCATAACATATATAAAGGCTGCAAAACATTCTTTCAGCAATTTAGGCCCAGGTTTAATGTCTAATTGAGGTCAAAGTGACCTGGTTTTATGTGTCACATAATGCCTTCCACTAATGTATATCTGAGATATGCTCCAGAAACCAAGGTGAATAGACAAAGTAAATTTTATACACTACCTACTTTTTCAATGGTGTAGAGATTACAGCTGGCACTAAAATGATTGGGTTGGTTAGGAAACCAGAAACACATGTGATTTTGTATAAGGCCTGATTTGAAAGTTGTACCAGATAGCAGATTTTTTTCAGGGCTTAATTCTTTATCAACAAGAGGCCAAGAAGGGCCTGTATCACTCACCTAGATATCTAAGCGAAATCATGGCAAAATGTTCTCCAAATGAGATCAAAGGGAATATGCCAGACCCAAAAGCCAATCCTTGTAGCATTTCTGGACATTTTTGATGCCCAGCAATTTAATGTATGGTTATGGGTCGGGGATCTGAACTGTTTCTACTATATGATCCAGATACTAGGTCCCTAGGGTTGTGGCCAGACCCCAGGATCAATTCTAATATCAGGACTGCATTTGTTTATTTTTGCTCAGCGTTTGTATTTATAGTTTTGGGGAGGGGATCTCACTGTTATCTCAAAGTTATGACCCAGGGGTTAAGCCTGCAAGTGTAGCAGACCCTTGGGTCAATTCTGACATCATGACTGCATTCTTCTCTTTATGCCCAACAATATTAATTGTATATAAAGTTTTGGGGTGGGGATCTAAACCATTTCGAAGTTATACCGAGGGGTTAAGTCTCCAGGGGTGGGGCAGACCCCAAGGCCATCCTGGAAGCATATGTACATTCATTTCTTTATACTCAGCAATTGTTTATATGGCTATAGGATGGGGATCTTAACTGTTTCCAAGCTGTGACTAAGAAACTACGCCCCTTGGGGTTTGGTCAGACCCCAGGGTCTATTCTAATATCATGACTACATTCGACTCTTTATGCCCAGCATTTGTATACATTGTTTTTGGGTGGGGATTTAAACCGTTTTAAAGTTAAGACCCGGGGACTATGTCTCCAAGGGTGGGTCCAGACCCTAGGTATTCTTCTCTTTATACTCAGCAATTGTATATATGATTATATGGTCGGGATCTCAACCATTTCCAAGTTATAAACTGTTTTTGGCCCCAATTCTTAGCCCTGCAAGGGGTCAGCCCCACTATTTGTACAATTTGGAATCCCCACCACCTAGGAAAGCTTCCAGTCAAACATGGTTGATATCTGTCTTAGTTTCAGAGAAGAAGTTGCTTTAAGCAATATAGCCCCCGACCCTCAGCCCCCTGGGTGGTCAGCCCTAGCATTTGTACAATTTTGAATCCCCACCACCTAAGGATGATTCTAGTCAAATATGGTTGATATCCATCTCTTAGTTTCAGAGAAGACGCTTAAAGCAATATAGCCAAATTGCCCTCTTTTGGCCCTGCCCCTCAGCCCCCTGTGTGGTCAGCCTTTCCATTTGTACAATTTTGAATCCCCACCACCTTGGGATGCTTCCAGTCAAATATAGTAAAATTCCAATCAGTGGTTATGAAGAAGAAGTCGTTTAAAGCAATTGTTGACGTATGGACGACGGGACAGATGGACGGACGGACGATGGACGCCACTGTATGGCATAAGCTCACCTAGGTCCTTCAGACCGGGTGAGCTAATAATGCAATATACCTGTGCAGAATGCACCATTTGTGGCATAATCATCTCCTCCAAGAATATATCAAACTGCTGGCGTGCTCCTTCATTGGAAAGCTCATGTAAAAATCCCCCTGTAATATAAAACAAATGACCTCATTTATTATAATATGTCAAATGATAACATTCCTCAGACTGCCGACCTTATCTAGAATCTACGATTTCATCAGAGAACAGTGTAGTGACTTTAACATGTACACTTGTTTAAAATTCAACATATCAAAACCAATTTAGATTTTTGTGATCCTTTCCATTTAATCTTGAAAATTACCTGCATGCAAGTAAATATAAGTGTAATCTATGGTGTGGTTACTGAATATTAGAATATATTCTATTGATTGCCATTGCATCTGTACTGTAAAAATGAATTTCTGAATACAGAAAATGATAATTAACTGTAACAAGAGGCCCAATGGGCCTGCATCGCTCACCTGGTATAAATCTCACACTTGTAACCTTAAAAGTTGTCTAAAATAAAGCTACAGGCAAAATATCTGTATTCATGATTAAAAATCATTTTAAAGATTTAAAATCATTTCATCAAGTGACCTTGAAAGTTAAACAAGGTCATTATGTTGAATAAATTTCATAACCCTTAATCTTGGAATGCAATTTGCAAAATATCATCACCCTATCCTTTTGTTTATTGAAATTAGATCATTTAAATATTTATACAAATTTGACCCCTGTGACCCTGAATATTGGCGAAGGTCATTCATTTGAACAAACTTGGTAGTCCTTCATGCAAGCATCCTACTAGCCAAATGAAATCTCCCTGGGCATTTTGATTATTCAGAAGAAGTTGTTTATTTGAACCAACTCGGTAGCCCTTCTTCCAAGCATGCTAAAGGCCAAATATCAGTATCATGAGCCTTTTGGTTATAAAGAAGAAGTTAACTGAATATTTAAAAAGACATTTGACCCCTATGACCTTGAAAGCATTTCAAGGTCATTCATGTGAACAAACTTGGTAGCCATTCATCCAAACATTCTACAGGCTCAATATCAGTACTTTGTGCCTTTTGGTTATTGAGAAGTCATTTGATGATTTGAAAGTGGATCAAGGTCATTAAAGTGAACAAACTTGATAGCGCTTTAATCTAGCATGCTACAGGCCCAACGTCAGTTTCCTGGGCTTTTTGTTATTGAGAAGAAGTTGTTTGAAGATTGTAAACACATTTGACCCGGGTGATCTTGAAAGCGGGTCAAGGTCAATCATTTAAGTAAACTTGGTAGACTTTAATCAACGCATTTTACAGACCCGAAATCAGTACCATGGGCCTTTTGGTTATTCAGAAGTCTTTTGAAGATTTGGAGACATTTGACCCCTGTGACCTTGAAAGTAGGTCAAGATCGTTCTTTTAAACAAATAAGGTGGACCTTTATCCAAACATGCTACATGCTTAATATCAGTACCATGGGCCTTTTGGTTATTGAGAAGAAGTTGTTTGAAGATTTTTCAACATTTGACCCCTGTGACCTTGAAAGTAGGTCGAGGTCATTCATTTGAACAAACATGGTAGCCCTTTAATCCAGCATGCTACATGCCCAATATCAGCTCCCTGGGCCTTTTGGTTATTGAGAAGAAGTTTTTTGAAGATTTTAACACATTTGACCCGGGTGACCTTGAAAGTGGGTCAAGGTCATTCATTTGAACAAACTTGGTAGCCCTTCATCAAAGCATGCCACAGGCCAAATATCAGAACCCTAGGCATTCTGGTTATTGAGAAAAAGTTGTTTAAAGTTAAATATTGACACCGGATGATGAACAGACGACGGACGGATGCCGCACCACAACAGGGCCTTCGGGCAAGGTGAGCTAAAAAAGCATCTTCTTTAAAATTTGTTTAATATGATGTTATGAATACATTATTGTATTCAGTATGTTAGATGCAATGTTGACTGTATTTACAAAAATAATATCATTAATCAATCTGATATACCATTAAAACTAATTGGAAATTGGTCTAAATAAAATGAAACTAGCCTTTGCATTTGATCAAAACAAGAGCAGAATTAAGACAAAACCCTTTGTTATTTATTAATATTAAGTACTACAGTTGACTCCAGCCAAGACAGGAATTTGTTTGGTTAGCCTACTAGAATTATTTAGATATAAAAACAGCAATTTGTGCATAGGGGTATAACAAATATGTGGCCTACTTATTACGAACTAATGCAGCTCTCTGTGACATATTTTTTTGTGTGCATTTATACACTTTGGCTATAACATAAAATGCTATATCATAGTGGCTTTTTAAAGAATGTAAGTGTAACTTATAATCATGAAACTGATAACAAATTTTATCGTCTATCTTATAACTGGAAAATACAGTTCAATTAGCATCTGTGCTGTTGATAAGACTTACGGAGGTTTTGACATTTGATAGTTCCTGGCTCAAATGGAATCAAGAGATAGTCACAAGCTTCCCGGAGATCCTGAACTGTAACACTGGGGGGACATCTCACACAACCAGTTTTGTAGTACTCCTGTAGGTAACATATATATATATTGGTCAGTATAACATCTTCTGATAGATAAAACCGTGTAAAAGTGTGATTTTAGCTACAGATTGAATATAAACACATCTTGATGCAGTGTTGATACATTCTATCTGAATATCTTACCAGAATCGACCTGAAGACTGTTGCAGATATGCCTTCTGCTACATCGTATTCACCTCTCTCATTAGGACGAGTAAAATTGTTTTCCAAAGAAGAAGTGAACATTCTGAAAAGAAATAAGAAAACAAAATCAACTATGCTTACTTCCTCTGTTCACTCCCTATTCACATTGTCATATCAGCCTATGGTGACTTTGATGTGTTGATTCCTACACTAACCTATGGCAGTTACAGTTGTCAATGTATGCATCTCTGGAGTTTTACTCTTAATAAATAGTATTTGAATTGATGGCTTACAGTGAATCACGAGAAAATTTATACGAAATCCTTCAAATAATGTAATTAAAACATCTCCACTACTAAAACTTAACTTTTTAATTTATTTATTTTACATCAATTCGGAAAAAATGAATTTCAATCACTTTTGTTGGCCCGGATGTTAACGTGCAAGGGGTCCTAATGTGAAAGGAAACCGGAGTACCCAGAGAAAACCTACATGTCGCGCAGGTGACCCTATAGCTTTTGTCTTTTCATGTCTGACCGAGGAATTGAACCCCGGCCACCACCCGACAACCCTAAATCTCCACTAAAATTATCACTTCCTCAAGAACTACACTATTTTTAAAACAAGAGGCCCCATGGGCCTGAATCGCTCACCTGGTAAAAATCTTACATTTGTAACCTTAAAAGTGATCTAAAATAAAGCTACATGCAAAATATCAGTATTTATGATTTAAAGTAATTTAAAAGAACCTGTTAAAAACATTTAAAATCACTTCACCATGTGACCTTCAAAGTTGAACAAGGTCATTAGGTTGAACAAATTTATAGCCCTTCATCTTAGGATGCAATTTTTAAAATATCACCACCTTATCCTTTTGTTTTTTGAAATTAAGTTTGTAACATATTTGACCCCAGTGACCTTAAATAAGGGCGAAGGTCATTCATTTAAACAAACTTAGTATCCCTTCACCCCAGCATGCTTCTGGCCAAATATTTTCTCCCTGGGCATTTTTGTTACTCAAAAGATGTTGTTTAAAATATATATTAACATATTTGCCCCTGTGTCCTTGAATATCATTCAAGGTCATTCATTTGAACAACCTTGGTAGCCCTTCATCCCAACATGCTACTTATCAGATATCAATGTTCTAGGCCTCATGGTTATTCAAAAGAAGGCATTTGAAGATTACATATTTGACCCCTGTGACCTTGAAAGCAAGTCAAGGTCATTCATTTGAACAAACTTGGTAGCCCTTCATCTCAGCATGCTACAGGTACACTATCAGTCACCCTGGGCCTTTTGGTAAATGAGAAGAAGTTGTTTGAAGATTTTAAGTCAATTGACCCCTGTGAACTTGAAAATTGGTCAAAGTCATTCATTTGAACAAACTTGGTAGCCCTTTGTCCAAGCATGCTACATGCCAAATATCATAACCCTAGGCCTCTTGGTTATTGAGAAGAAGTTGTTTAAAGATCTGAAACATTTGACCCCTGTGACCTGGAAAGTGGGTCAAGGTCATTCATTTGAACAAACTTGTTAGCTCTTCATCCAAGTATGCTACAGGCCTAATATTAGTACCCTGGGCCTTTTGGTAATTGAGAAGAAGTTGTTTGAAGATTTTAAGACATTTGACCCCTGTGACCTTGAATATGGGCAAAGGTCATTCATTTGAACAAACTTGGTAGCTCTCATCCCAGCATGCTACATGCCCAATGTCAATACCTTGGGCCTTTTGGTTATTGAGAAGAAGTTGAATGAATTGAAAAGTTGACGCCGGACGGATGGACGACTGACACCAAACCACGGCATAAGCTTACTTGCCCTTCAGGCAGGTGAGCTAAAAATCACATACTGTTTATTTACAAGAGGTACAGGGACCTGTATCATTTACATGGACATTTAAACATGCAATCATGAAATTTATGGATATTATCTCTAAAACAAATTAAAAAAAAAGGTTTGATTGCAAGAAGCCTCAGTCTTCTGTAAAGCACTTCAATTAATTAATTATGTGTACAATTTTACAGTTGAACACGCTTATTATGATATTCAATTTGCCAGAGAAAAATTTCATAATAACCAATATATCATAATAACCGATTCAGCTGTCTGAACAGGAAGTAAGATGCACTATATTAATCAGAAATAGATTCGTGTGAAAACATGGAAAAATATAATACAAACTGATAAAATAATAAGAGGCCCAGAGGGCCTGAAAAGCTCACCTGTGTATCAAAGCAGTTATGACAAAATATTCTCCAAAAGAGAATCAAGGGAATAGGCCAGACCCCTATGCCAATCCTTGTGTCAATCTGTATTAGATTTTTCATGCACAGCAATTTTATGTTTGGTTATTTGGTGGGGATCTCAACTGTGAATTAGAAACTAGGTCCCTAAGGTTGTAGCCAGATCCCAGGATCAATTCTAATATCATGACTGCATTTGTCTCTTTATGCCCAACAATTGTATATCAAGTTTTGGGGTGGGGATCATCACCATTTCAAAGATATAATCAAGGGGTTAAGTCTCCAAGGGTGGGTTAGACCCTAAGACAATCATCAAAACGAATGTACATTCATCTCTTTATACACTGTACTCAGCAAATTCATATATGGTTATATGGTGTAGATCTCAACTGTTTCCAATCTGTGACTCAGAAACAAGGGTCCTAGGGGTTGGTCTGTACCCAGGGTATGTATTAAATATTATGACTGCATTCATCTCTTTTTGCCCAGTAATTGTATATATAGTTTTGGGGTGGGGATCTTCATTGTTTTAATGCTATTCAAGACCAGGAGATTATGTCTCCAAGGGTGGGGCCAGACCTATGGTTTATACAAAATTGGTTCCCCTTCATCCAAGGAGGCTCTACAACAATTATGGAAAAAATCCTTTCATTCCTACAGGAGAAGAAGGATTTTAAACAATTTGCTAAGTTTCCCCTATTGGGCACCCCTTAGGCCAGACCCACGGTTTATACAAAATTGATTTTCCTTCGCCAAAGGATGCTTCGATTCAGACCAAATATGAAACAAATCCTTTCATTCCTACAGAAGAAGAAGTATTTGCTATGTTTACGTTTCCCCTATTGGGCCCCACCCCTCAGTCCCCTGGGGAGCCAGACCCATGGTTTGTACAAAATTGGTTTCTCTAGATCTTCACCTAAGGATGTTTCAGACCAAATATGGAAGAAATCCTTTCATTCATACAGAAGAAGAAGGATTTTAAAGACTTTGCTTTGTTTCCCCTATCGGGTCCCGCCCCCTGGCCCCTAGCTAGGTGACCAGACCCACGGTTTATACAAAATTGGTTTTCCTTCACCCAAGGATGCTCCACACCAAATATGGAACAAATCATTTCATTCCTACAGAAGAAGAAGGATTTAAAAGAATTTGCTATGTTTCCCCTATTGGGCCCAGCCCCTCAGGCCCCTGGGGGGCCAGACCCGTGGTTTATACAAAATTAGGTTTCCCTTCACCAAAGGATGCCTCAGACCAATTTTAATATGGAACAAATCCTTTCATTCCTACAGAAGGAGAAGGATTTTAAAGAACTTGTTATTTATATCTGTGTGTTGGAAATATTTGAGAAGATTTTGTTTTGCCATTGTAATATGACCAGTATCAATTCTACTTTCACTTTCAAATAACTTCATAATATACATATTCATATGAACTAACTTTATACTACATTCTACACTGTCTTGTAGCTAATGATATAGTTATGTTACAGTCAATAGGATGAAAGAATTGATATAAATAGTCATTATTTACCTATTTTGCGACAAAAGTTTCCTTACATTTTGTCCCATGTAAATATATACTATGCTGCGCTATGTCAATAATGATCACGTGACAATCACATGCCTCGCAAGTCATGCAAGGAAATCAACTTGCAAAGAAACAATAACAACTAAAATCACTAAATATTCCCTTTTTTTAACAATTATCATAATATTGTTATTAGCTAAAATAAAAATAGTGTAAACTTGTAAATAAATTTGCCTTCAAAAGTTGTTAATGACAATAATGTTAACTTTGGATCAATTTCTAGCACCATGCTGTCAGGGAGGTATGTCCTGATTTTTACATTTTTTCAACGGAGACACAGGGAAATCAACTTCTAAGGCAATAAATAACTATTGCTTAAATGATTAAAAACACATGTCTTCCTTCTGAAGTAATATTTCATTGAAACTGGCACATTTTTTTTCACCCGACGTCTCAAGGTAACCGTGAATATTTGTGAAAGGCATGCTCATTTTCTTATCGGAATTTGTGTTAAAAAATGTCTGTAGGCCTCAATCATTTCAATTTGATACACAGTCCTACAGTGTAAGTTAAATAGCAATTAACTGTACTACATTTTTTGTTAAGACTAAACCGTATGACCAGAAAGCGTTGGTTGATTTATTGTTTTTCGCTGGCTAGGGTGAAGTGAGGTGTGAAAAGTTAACCTGGATTGGACAGGTAATAACCTCGGGTGATGCCTAATTGTCCAGGTGTTTCACACGGACAACTTACCTGAGATTTTACCTTATAAAATCCATTCATGGCATTCACTTTGACTATATCATAATAAATGATATATTTTTCTTCAGTTAAAGAAGGAAAAAATTGGTACATGGGGAAAATATCATAATATAATAAGTGGGTTCCACTGTATATTTATATATCAATGATAAATTACTACTGAAGGTTTAAAGAAGTTTTATCACTGTTGTTGGGAATTTTAAATGGGCATATTGAGAAAGATTACACTCTCAATTTGGAGTGGGTCATTTAGACAGACCAAAATGGTACATGGCTTTTTCTTCAGCTCTTCATATCAATGCATTTAAATGTTCAATTATATCAATATATGATTACCTTCCTAACATAGTGTTGGGATGTTTTCTCAGTAAATCAGGATCTACAACAAAGCGTGTTTCATCTACCACTAGTGTCAATCTTTCCCCCGATACACGTGGACTGTTGTTTCCTGGATTAGTGTTCATTATACCAGCTCCCTGGGCCTCACCCATGTCAGGAGGAAAGGAGAAGTTAGAAGGATCATTTCTGTATGACTGGAAGTAACTGAGCTGTCTGGCCGGCTGAGGATAAGGAACACCCTGGTACACACGGTGCCTCGCACCAGTAGAGGGCAGAGATGGACGACTCGTCATGACAAATTCTTCATCTCCTGTGCTCAAGTGGTGTACATCTCCATCTTCATTACTACTGGTGTTCTCCAAGCTTAGAGTTCGTGCACGGTTAACAAGGCATGGTTTAGATTTCGGGGCCCCAAGAGAGCTGAAACAAGAAAATTAAGCAAATTACAGTCCCCTTCCAGATGTGAAATTATATGCCAAGAAAACAGATAATAAATCTTCGATCTCGGGGACATAAAAAATACTTGCCTCGTTTTTTTTAGTAAATAATAAATAAAATCAAAGGGCCAAAGGCCCTGAAAAACATCAGGGTATGAGAATATTAAAATTTTGGAATCTACAACTGGATGTAACGGTCAGACATATACAAATGTATAACAATGTTTAAAATCTGGTCTAGATCCAGAGGAAACTCTGATTAATCATTTAAAACATTGTATAACATTTGAATAAAATCCTTTTCCTTTTCGGGGCCCCAAGAGAGCTGAAACAAGAAAATTAAGCAAATTACAGTCCCCTTCCAGATGTGAAATTATATGCCAAGAAAACAGATAATAAATCTTCGATCTCGGGGACATAAAAAATACTTGCCTCGTTTTTTTTAGTAAATAATAAATAAAATCAAAGGGCCAAAGGCCCTGAAAAACATCAGGGTATGAGAATATTAAAATTTTGGAATCTACAACTGGATGTAACGGTCAGACATATACAAATGTATAACAATGTTTAAAATCTGGTCTAGATCCAGAGGAAACTCTGATTAATCATTTAAAACATTGTATAACATTTGAATAAAATCCTTTTCCATTGGGGTCCCTTTTCATGAACATATGGATCTGGAAAAATTGATTTTTTTTTTAAATCATGAGGATGCATTGAAGATGTTTGATGTTGGATTCTTTTTCTATTTCAGTAAATTGTATCACAGATATAAATCAAGATGTAAATTATGGTTGTCTCCGTCACAGAAGTCGGTGTAAACATCATGAATGTCCCACAACGACAGATGGTATAGTTTTTTGCATAAAACACAACCAAAGATAATCATACTCTCATCTGTCTATGATGCAAACATTGTAAATAAGGTTCAATTTAACTAAAACATTTGATTTTTTGGTCTAACCTGGTTGTTAAATAATATTAAAGTTTTGGCATAATCACTTCAGACATGGATCTAATGTAAGTTAATGCTGTCATCGACGAAGTTTTTAGTCTAAGTAACCAAAGAATATTCCCGAAGTTTAACAACAGACAATATTAAAGTTTGCAAGCAACTTGCCTTCAATTCATCCCGATATTTCCGATATTCTAGTGACAAAGACCATTTTGTTTGACTGATCACGTGGTGACTAAATTTAGCCAAATCTCACGGAGTCTCGTATCAAGTGTGAAAGCATTTTGTAAACAAAACAAGATGACTAAAACCAGATATGTCCCTGCCAAAACACATCTCTGGCATACAATATTCATTTGAAAGAGATAATCTGTATCCCGCCAGATGATATGGCATGTATGGTAGTGAGCCTCGAGCAGTATCATTTCTGAAGCGACCTTTGCTGGCCAATATTTCCTAACCAAATATGACACGTGTGCATTAACAAAAATAAAATACTACGCCAACCAAATCACACCTATTGGTTCGGTACATCTGATTGTAATTTCAATATGAAAACGTTGACGTTTGAAAATAAATAAAAATATTTGTTCAAACTTAAAAAGATAAAAGTACTCACAGACATTACAATATAATAATTAGTGTAAATAAGTGTGGTTGAAACAGGGATTGAATCTAACTTGATTATAGTGAAAGGCCAGAAATTATGTAATATTTCCATTTCCACATGAGAAACGGTATACACATTCACAGTAACCCTTAAAACTTCAAGGAACAGGTTCTCTGACGTTAAAAAAACTCCTCCCTCCCTCATTACTTTTTGAAAAAAGTTTGGCCTAAGAAATGGAATTTTACACCACATTGTTGGATACTGACATAAAACAATAAAATGATTAAAGAGTTCTCTGTTTATAAATTACCTGGTGCGTTTGATACAGGTTTTCTTCCTGTCGTCCGTCTCGGAGTAATAATCTGTGTCACTATCAGTGTTGCTGTCATACGTGTGTCTGTTATGATGACGACGGTAAGCCATCCCACTATATAATGGGAATGACTACCAAACTTTCTCCATCAGTGCGACAGATCATCAGTTGTTATCTGTGGATATCAATCAAATCACACATTAATATCAATGTTCCAGAATTACATGATATGCATATATACACCATCATGATAGTTCTTTTGGTCAATATTTGCATTTACCGGGTATTTGAAATATTGTTTTGAGAACTGCTAACTTCAATTTTTCATTTTTCAAATAATGCCTGGTAGTCTTTAGTACTAATAATTATTGACAATAAAAAGAATAGTTTAAGGATAGTATATGATGGATGAAGGGCAATTTAAAATATATCCTTTCAGCTGACAGGTCAGCTCATATTAAATGATTTGAATAAGTTATAATTTTCAAGCAGACTTAACATTAACTTCCATGACCAGTTCTATCAGATGGGTAATATATAATATATAAAGATAACAGAATCTATCAGATGGGTATATATATAATATATATAGATAACAGAGACAGACATGTCAGTAACCAACACTTTAATCTTAACATGTCATTGATCACTCATCAAAGCAGATAGATATCTTAAAAAGATCATTATTCATATTGTTAACAGAGAAACTTTTTGAAGGAACGAGTATATATATAAAGGGCCCAGAGGGCCTGTATTGCTCGCCTGAAAATGTTAGCAAAATTGAAGTTGGAATAGCTAGATGTTGCTGGTACAGTGGAACCCATTTATTATGATATCGGTTATTATGATATATCGGTTATTATATTTTCCCCATGTACCGATTTTTTCCTTCTTTAACTAAGTAAAAAAACATCGTTTATTATGATATGGTCGAAGGTGGGACCCCGCTTATTATGATATTTTTTCTGCCGTGAATGGGTTTCATAAGGTAAAAACTCAGGTAAGTTGTTCATGTGAAACACCTGGACAATTACGCAATAGGTCCGTCTACCTGTACATCGCCCGAAATTATCACCTGATCACTCAGGTAAATTTTTCACACCTCGCTTCACCCCAGTCAGCTGAAAACAATAGATCGACCACCGCTTGCTGGTCATACATGTCAGTCCTAACAACACATGTGGTGCAGTTATATTAATTAATTGTTATCTAAAAGTGAAATAATTATGCCTACAAGAAATTTTCTAACACAATTAAAATCACAAAATCGGGACATACCGCACTGACAGCATGGTGCTGGAAATTGATCAAAAGTTAACGTTATTGTTTTAAACAACTGACGACGGCTGCTTTAATTACAATTTACACCAATTTCGTTAAAAAGAATATTGGATTATTGTTAAAAAGGGAACATTTTGTGATTTTTTAATTGTTATTGTTTCTTTGTAAGTTTGTCTCAACACACGACTTGCGAGGCATGTGATTGTCATGTGATCGTAATTGACAAAGCACTGCAAAATGTTTTTTTTACGCTTGTGGGACAAAACGTCACACAACTTCTCATTGCAAAATGGGTAAATTATGACTATTTAATATAACTTTTTTAACAGGTTTCACTGTACTTTGTGTATATGTGTATGTATTGCATGGTTGTTCATGATCAGGGTACCGGTTATATTTATATACACGTACAACTAGACAAAATCCTGTCATATCTACAGGAAAAGGGGGATTTTGAAGAATTTGCTATGTTTTCCCCATTGGGCCCGCCCCTCTGCCCCCCAGGGGGCTCAGACCCAACATTTACACAAAGCCAGGTCACATTCACCCAATGATTTTTTAGACCAAATATGGACATCCTGTCATTCCTACAGAAGAAGTAGCATTTAATGCTATTTTATAAGGTCCCCTGATCAAACAGAGAGCTATAGCATTACCCATGGTCATTGTCAGCGTTAGCGTAAAAAATGTTAAAGTTTTATATACCTACAAGTTTTTTAGAAGCTTGCAATTGTCATTCATTAAATATGTGTACTAGGATGCTGATATTTGGCATGGAGGTTCCTGTTGGTAAAAATTGATGTAGTGCAGTTGAAATTAAAAAGTAATTCAAAAATTTTCAATTTTTGATCTGTTTAGTTCTTAACTTTTTTTAACCATATTAACGTTGAAGTTTTACCTGCAAGTCTTTGAGAAGCTGGTCATTCATTAAATAGGTGTACATGTAAAATGGAGTAAAATATTGATGAAGCGAAATTAAAATTAAAAGATGAATTCAATTTATTTCATTTTTTTACTTGTTTTGAACTTCACATTTTTACAATTATTAAGTATTGATAATGCATACTTGAAACACTTATCGTAAGCATTTTGACACTATACCAACCTATGAAAATAAAGACATCGACACAGATTCTGTGGATAAAATCTAACAACCGGCAGGGACTAATCGCTATTGATTTTTTTTAAAAATATTTTATACATAGAAACAACATATTTTTTAAAAGTACGAAAATATGACAAAAACTGAAATATTCTTGTAGGAATCTGAGCTCATGTATATACAGTGTAACTCTGGTATATATATAATTTATATATACTGTACATGACCATCCGTTTTAAATTTAAATTGAAACCTTACAGTCTCAAATTAAAAGGATTATAATTAAAGTAATGCAATACAATAAGCTTTCAAAACATAGTTGGTTTCAAACATTTAAAAAAAAAATCATTTTGATATTTAATTCTGGTTTTGTTCACTTTATAATTTTGTATTGCAATAGTTTCACACAAAATAATACGAATACTTTTTGTCTTCGATTGATACTCACGGAATAATATAAGATTAGGTAACTTGAAAGAAGTAATCATTTGAATCCTTTATATAAAGTGCTGATTTGTAATGACTAATATTTTCATTCTGATCATTATCTTATACAACTGTCTTTTTAATTCTTAATTTTTATGAACACAAAATAAGAGGCCCAGAAGGCCTGTATCGCTCACCTGGATATCTAAGCAATCATGGCAAAATATTCTCGAAATGAGATCCATGCTTTTATGGTTAAAGGGTGTGGATCTCAAGTGTTTCCAAGCTGTGACTAAGAAACTAGGTCTT
>JAULCA010466746.1:4451-18815 GCA_032360845.1 Crassadoma gigantea | reverse complement strand
ATTTCACATGAAAAAGGCACTGCATGTTCGTGACTGAATGGTTGCTTGTCTGTAAAATCATGCTTAAAACCTTCAGAAATACGTTTGTCTTTGGGAATAGTGTGTAAGTATCGCCTGGTCACTGCGGTTGTAATTTTTAAAAGTAGAAGTAAAAGTCTTCAGGTAGAACATTTTTCTATTACGTTACTTCACTGAAACAATTTTCCGATGGAAAAAAATTAAGTTACATTTATGAACCCGATACCTGATTCGCAAAACCTTAGTTTTCAGTTAAAAGTCGTCGGTATTTTCGGTTATATATTTTTATCATAAAATTACATAAAGAATCTTATAACGTTTTGTAATATGTGAATATGACAACTACAGTGCCAGTCTGTACAACTATTTATCCAATGAAATTAAGTTATATTTCAAAGTTGAATATATGAATACATTACGTACAACTGAATATTACTAGATATCAACACAGAAAATTACACTTTTGCAATGTTTCAAAACACACTTTCCAATGTTTCAAAGCACACTTTCCGATGTTTCAATTGATATTTTGCATAAGAAAATGTAATTTGATAATAATTAGATATGAGTTTGATGAATGTTCTCTTTCTAAATCCAGCTTATGAAAGACGATCCAAAATAAGAGCGGACACGTAACACAGTCACTAAACATGTTAGAAAAGCGATCATCAAGTCCACTAACGGACAGTCACCGTTTAAAATAGGTTGGAAATGGAAATAGGGATTTGGAAAAAATATCACAATACATTACAATAAATATATACAACTTAGCTCTAACGGTAAATAACCGGACAACTGACCGTGGCGTTTACAAAATTTCGGATTTTTTTTCGGATCACCATCTATGGAAAGTAGCCATAACGTCTTCACAATTTCACAAGCTTCACGCTAGCTGAATATTCGAATTGAACTTTCCAATTTTTCAGATTATTAAAATGAATTCTTACCGACGTTAAGTTAATCCGGTATTTACCGTTTCGCCCGGAACATTATAGAATAATGGTCGCATTTCTGAGGTAATTCAATTTTACATAGGGACACACATCTTTAATGTTAAAATTGTTAAATTAAAACAAACTCAACAAAACTTTTATTTACAATAATGATAAAGATAATATCTCTAAACAGTAACAAAATGGATATCAGTTCGCCTGTCCTGATCATGTTGTAATATTAACACAACTATAACGCTAAATGTAGACTACAGCAATGCTTCATAAGGTCTGGTAAATTCTGTAAGATTATTGTATTTAATCAATTCAGCATGTAGATAAAAGGACACTTCATTCAAATCGTTAAATAAAAGACAATAATATGTACACATATGCAAGTATATCTTACATCAATAAATAATACGGATAAACTATATTTAAAAAAGGGATTGCCTAGCATTTAGTTTAATACCCGGAGCGTAGCCTACTGATTTGTCAAGTACTTTCTTATCTTATTTTCTTTGATATATTATGAAGGCCGCAGGTTGTTTAACTAGGTCCATGTAACTAGGTTATTTACTATTTTACTGAGGTTTTGTCTTTGTGGTTTGGACAATATGGGCCGAGAGACCAGACATACCTATATATATATATTGATGAAGTATACTATTGAGGACGATAAACTTTCGTTTTTTAAACGATCGCATTTTGATATTTTACAGATATTTCAATGTTACCGTTTTAGTTAGAAAAATATTTCAAATCATTATTATAGCAGATTTACTACTGGTGATTCTACAAACCAAAGTTTGTTAAATTTTATCTTATTTGCGTAGATTATGTAATTACTGGAAATTGATGGTAACATTTAACCTGCAATACATACTTAGTGCTTATCTGTTAACACTCATACTGTAGAGGTAGATGTTTTGTATGTTTTACATTAATTCACGTTTTATATTAGTAGTATACAGAAAAGGTTATTGATTAAACGTTTATATGTGAAACTATGAAATCCATTGAATTATTAGATCATGACATTTTAACTATGAATTACAAGTTATCTTTACTGTCAGAAAGGTTAAAATACTATATCAACATATTGTAAATGGGTGTATTTCCTGCTTTGTTCCTGCGACCTTATCCTGGCTACTACAAAACCATTCTTCCAAGAAGCAAATTCATTATGAAAGAATTCTTTATATACAAAATATCACTGTTGTGCATTTAAAATTTTTCAAATAAAAATATCTTTCATTAAAAGTAGTGTTATAAGAAAACAAGTGATTTTACACACAGTCACAAAGAAACAATACATTATTAACACGAAAAATGCACGGTACCTTATCGCAATCGATTGAAATGTAGGTCAAGTGGTAGACGGCTCGGTCATCTGACAACAATTAAGCTGTTTTTATCGGATGTAAAAGTAAGATATATCATAAAAATTGTCAACGTTTCTCACATATCTTAGCTGGTATTAATATTAACGTTGTATACTGTTTTTGGTTAAAACATAAGTTTTTCCATACGTTTAAAAACAAGTTAAAAAAAAGTAAATGCATACAAAATACACACAGTTTAAATGTACAGTAATTTTTGCGACATCCGGTTTGTGACTGTAGAATTTAATGCATAATGGAGACTTACATCGTATGAAACTGTCCTTAACAAAAATCCTATGAAATCAGCAAATCAGCCTGCCAATTTTATCCAATACACTTTTTGACAACATATTTTCAAAAAATATTTCGTATGTAGTCGATTTTCTGTCAGAAGTTGAAGTTAAATGCTAATGCAGTCACATTACCTATTAGTACACCAATCTTAACGAAAAGCGCACCATTCTTCTGAGACCTGGCATATGCACGCTAATCTCGATGTACGATAGATATGTTTGTTCTTTCTGAGATTACAACAAATACACACTACATATTCTTTATCGCCTCCTGAACGACCAGTGCGAAGCGTGTTTTGCGCCATCGACCAAACTCTGTGCGCTGGGGACACATTTATGGTTACTATAGCAACCAATGACCAAAATAAATTATGAGGTCAAAGTTCGGCACACTTTTCCGCTGGCACGTAAACAGTGGTTACGACCGCTGTGGTCTTCTGGCAGCTGGATGTTTCGGTAGCGTTGTCTTGGTTACCGTTGTTACCAATGACGACACCCATGGATTCCATTGAGCTACACCTTTTCATCATCATTCTCCTCATGTTAGCTCTGTCCTTCCTCACACTCTGACTGAAAATCGTAAAAACATCCAAATAAGTAGATACACATATTAAATTATTTCAGTAATAATTTGTTTTACTCTACACTAATTAAGATATTTTAAATTGTTTCCATGTAAAGAGCAATTACACACGTATTATGGCTAACGTCTAAATTATACACAATTTATAAGTGTGTCTCCTGTATCGTTCCACACTAAGTTGTTTATATAATAGCCGGACAGTCATACAAACATATTCACCTGACATTGGTTTATTTCAACGTAAGTTTGTATGTATCGGTAGACATCTGATCATTATACAGAGATTTGTCTTTGTTTTCGTCGCTGAGTTAATGTGTCAAATCTTTAAATTCACCAGGAAGTATATATCTTAATTTGATATTTAAATAATTGATATAAGATCTTGATTAGGACTCGCAATGTTGATATGACCAGCCTACTGTATTTAAAGGCCTTACTTTGATCCCCTAATGCTGATGAGACGTGCTGACTATAATAATAGTAGACATCCATGTATACAAGACGTCGACAGGCATTTGTTTACTACTGCAAATTACTTTGGTTCCCTCTTGTAAAAGACAATTGATCATGCTTCTCAATTACTCGACAACGTCATGGTAAAAACAGTCTGTTGTTGTGGCAAATGTAAATTGCTACTAACTAGTCACTGGCGTTTAAAAGAAAACGATCCCTGTCATACCATCACGTTGTACATGAGTTGCTATAGTTACTCGAGTTCGTCATGATGGATATGCCTGCATAGACGTATTGTATAGATCGCCTTGTGGTAGTTAGCCTATAATTGTGTGTGACGTCTTTAACCTGTTGTGATTTGTAAAGCGTCTCTATCAACTGTGATGCTTGGTAGTGAAACTTGTCTATAAACTGCGGTGATTTGTAAAGCTCTTCTATAACCTGTTGTGATTTGAGGTAAAGCGTCTAAAGCCGTCTATAAACTGTGGCGATTTGTAAAGCTCTTCTATAACCTGTTGTGATTTGAGGTAAAGCGTCTAAAGCCGTCTATAAACTGTGGCGATTTGTAAAGGTAGTATATGAACTGTGGTGTTATGTAAAGTTCGTCTACACACTGTTCGATTTGTAAAGGTCGTCTTTAAACTGTGGTGATTTGTAAAGCTCGTCTATAAACTGTGGTGATTTGTAAAGGTCGTCTATAAACTGTGGTGATTTGTAAAGGTCGTCTATAAACTGTGGTGATTTGTAAAGGTCGTCTATAAACTGTGGTGATTTGTAAAGCTCGTCTTTAAACTGAGGTGTTTTGTTAAGCTCGTTCAAAAACCTGAGATGTTTGTAAATCTCGTCTTGAAACTGTGGTGTTTTGTAAAGCATGCCTAAATCTGTGATGGTTTGTAAATCTCTCTTAAAACCGCTGTGGTTTATAAAGCTCGCCAAAACTTGCAGAGATTATATAATCTATTTCGTTTTGTTTAGATTACCAATATTCAGTGTCTTATCTTATACCAAACTCGGGTGATACAGAAAAAAAAGTTGTTTTAAGTACGAACAGTAAAACATATATAATTGAACCATCAAAACATGGCATAATTTTCAAACACGAAAGTTGTAAATATATATCAGAGACAGAAAAAGCATTGCTTACTGACATATTAGTCAATAAAGCGATACAAGAATGTTTCTGACTACGGAAGCACATGCAAAAGTCACATGCACGGCATGTTAAATGAAGGTATTAAACTGGCATGCACTTGGGTATTGTGATAGCCAGCATGGTCTTTTATCAACTCGATACAGTTCTAAAACAATGCAGGTAGTCTTTGCATTTTCTCGAGCACTTAACGTAATACCTAACAAAATTACTATAACCTAGACAAGTGCAATTTAGGAAGGAAAAACATGGAATGTACCAATGCATGTTCAATAAACGCTGTATCTACTCAAAGATAAACTACCGTTGCTGTACAGGGAAATCAACGACGGAGTTTAAGAAGCCGATTACTGAACGCATAATGAAGCTGATCTTTAAAATCACCCCCTTCCCCATCCCTTACAAAAAAAATTAAATCAAGAGAAGAATAACAGAAGCTCGCTTATCAGCTGTATTGGGCCATACGACAGAGTAAATTATAAACATTTAATGCTCATTGCGTCATTTGATATGTGTAAAACACAATGAAAAATAAGCTGTACATATTCCTTGATGTTTCTGCCCATTGCAAACAGCTATATACAGCAATTCGATCACAGTATCAAGCCTCTAATATAGTTCCTATAAGTCAGACAAAACACTTTTTCAGAAAACCAAATAAGCGTGATTTTTATTATGCGTTTAAGCTTCATTTGATCACATGCATTAAAAGGATTGTTAATTACCAATTGATGACAAAACGGCTCTTGCGATCAACATGATCTAACATAGAACTATATTAAGTATATAACGTGAGATAAAACGCACAACTCCTTGCGTTACTATATTTAGGGGATTTTTGTTTTAATTCTCAAATGAAAACCACTTTTCCTAATGTACATAAGAATGTGCATGTTAGGCCGAGATGATTTCTTTTTGACCAGTGCTAAAGCAATTCCCGTAAAACAATGGTATTTGTCATCAAGGGACCAACATAACATTTTAGTGGAACCATAAAAGCTAGAGATGCTATATCCGGAAAACTGACCTTATTTTTTATCAATAATGTTATCTCGTGTCACGTGCGAGCGAGCTTGATGATGCTCATATAACGCCAGGGATATAAAAGTCCTCCGTCAGGAAATATGAAATACCAGCATCACTGACGCGTTTATGTCAGGCGAGCGCTTTTACTACAGATTGGTAGCCATGAATCGTGATCATGGTGTTAACAGTGCCCGTAACTTCGCACACCACGCACATATTTTTAATTTAGAGCAAATCTCTTAAGATATATTGTTTTTATGATTGACAGTTTGTAAAATATTGATTTCTTGATTTATTATGAAATTTCCAATACCATTCTTACAAGTAAAACTGCATTATCATTTCGAAATATTACATTATTCAATGTTTTTTTCTCACTTTTCACTGTCCACAAGCCCACCAAAAGAATATTGTCAGTAGGGTCTGCAATGCTTTTCTCCGGCTACAATTGGCTACACATTTCCTTAATTTGTATACAATTTACAGTACTGATTATCCGCACAGAGTCAATTAAAATGAAACTTGCGATACAATTTAGTAGCTACAATTCCATATACACTGTACATGTAAATAAATATTGTATTACGTTGTAACGTTGTTCCACGTCCACTCGTAAGTTTCTTATTAAACTTTTACACAGATAATTTAAATTTGTCCTTGATTCCAACTCGACCAGTGATACCAAAGGTAAATGATCACAGCTAATTGATAAGTAACGCGGTAAAAAGCATTACGTTTTATATTCATGACGAGGCATACAGCTAGCCAGAATCCCATCAATTGGATTTGTTTTAATTTCTTCCTGATAAAGAACTATACCCAATTATTTGGCGAAAAGGAATCTTTTCCCTAGAGTGGGAGTAAACGTTATTTAGATATAGGTCTATTGAAGAATAAGGATTCAAGTGTCGCCCCAACCCAAGCAAAGGCCAGAATCAAAAGAAAAGTACGCTTCCCAGACAGCCATCTATCATTCATCATCGCCACAAAAGGAAATAAAACCAAGTAACAAACTCAGAAAATTACTGTAACAAATGCACGAGGCGATACTGAAGGCCAACTTTCTGAGGACGGAAACCAAACAGCCCATGCGCAAGGCAATCAGCTCAGAGGACAACAGACTAGTAATAGAACTGGGCGACACATGCATGATCAATGGAACAGAGACCAATAATAGGAAATAAAGTTATCAATCGGATGTTCCGGAAATACAGTGAAATCCCAAGCACCTCACTTACGAGCCATGCACTTTGGCACAATTTCAGTTAAAAACTTTAAGAATTTGGAACGAAAGATGAGTAGAGATAGAAGTTGCAGTATGATGGTAGAAAAGGTTTGCTTGCAGAGAAGGAAATTTAAACCAATCAAAACTTTGATATGTCCTTACCTCTCTGTTACCAAGTTAACTGAAGCCTTCCATCAAAACTGATTGCACGGTGCTACCTGGGATCCGGTTAGTCAAACAGATATCAGAGTTACAGTGAGGGCAACCGCCTGTTACCATGGTTACCTCACTAGACCTTGGTGGCAGTGTTAGGTTCACACAGGAGGTATATCCAAGGGATATCCAGAGGATCCGAACAAGACTGCTGTCAAGGTAACTCCTCGTGTTTACCAATTTTCTCAAATTTCTAATTGCTGCTAATGTTGCCATCATATCCTGAACTAATAACACTGTTGCAACGTAAGGTTAACACCACGCTAGAGCAATACATTTTACACAAACAACCATCCGAGTCCATATTGAACTACAACACGAGTCCAAAAGGTATTAAAAGATCCCTTTTTCATAATTTATATTTACATTTCATGAAAATCCTATGTAGGTAATTAAACCGTACCTAAAGCATCAGAATTTCGTAGTTGTCAAAGAGTAGTAGATTCTTTAATTGAAAATAACAGGTTTGCCCTATCGAATTACCGACGGTAAAAAGGTGAGCGTAATTGAAGTTTTATCAAAACTAAGATGGTCAGTAAAATGTGTCATAAACAAGGGATAAGGAAATTTCAAAGTGTAATAACATCTTATCATCAACGCATACTGATAATTACCCACACTAACGATTTAAGTATACAGCCTACATTTCCTCGCACTTTACTGGCAGTATCACCGGTGTAATGATAACCTATCTGTTATCAACTAGCGTTTCAAATGATTATACTGTTCTCTTTTCGTATTATTGCTTCGAATATTACGGTAAAAGATGACAATACGATTTGATAATTGAATTGTCGAAACTGAAATGAAACCGTGTGATGAGAATATAGCAACATTACTGATTACATCCCTTCGAGAAGGTCGAGACTACAAATAAAAATCTAGATTAATCGTATGCTTTATACTCACTTCCAGTTCAATAGTCTACACATAATTCATTTTACACATAAAAATAACAACTGAAGCTTAGCAACCGTCATACAGAAAAACTTATCTTTTATAAAACATTTCTACTGCAGCGTGTCTTTGTCCTTTAAGTGAATTTACTTATCGCGACCACTATTGGTGATAAAAGACAAGGTCCAACAGCAGGGGTATTTGACATTTAAACATATTCTTCAGCGAGCCGATTTGTGCGTCATTTCTTTCCGTATCAGGCAATATTTTGTCAGTGTAACCGTATTCAACATGCAGTACTATTATTATATTCTGTGATGTATTACGTAAGGCGTTTTATGTCATTCACAGTCTCCAGTTTAATCAGATAAAATTTGGAAATCAAGACTGAAATCGTTTGTTTCCTCCATCAGTTTGATGTTGTTGCATTACCGTTTCTCCTTCTGCAGATTGTCAAAGATCATAAATGGTAATGCCTTCGTTACATTAATTATTCTGCTATAATACTGCGGAAATAGACCTCTTGGCAAGAGTCCAAGATTGCTTTCAACACGAAGAATATTAATTGTGATTCCTTACAAATTTTGATGGATGGAAATGTTCAGCCCTCGTGTCTATATCAATCAATACTGTTGCATAATTACAAGATACTATGTCAAGTTATACAATGTACACTATGGACACTCAGAAATATCCAGTTCATACTAACTAGTGTTTTTAATTCACGTAGCACCAATCTAAAATGCATCTACGTATTATTATATACAGGTAGGTTATATTTCTGCAACCGTTCTGTGTCAGTAAGATTTCTAAGAACCGATACAGATTTTCTTGCTCTTCGTTGAATATTTATATTCCATCAATATCCTGCACTCGCGACACTAGCAGCAAATTATAGATAAGGTCGTACTAAAGCTTTATTTACAACTAAACGCTAAGTTATAAAATGATTCCAAAAGCAATTTTCAGCAACGATTGCAAGGAAGATATATAATGTTTGTGTTTGTTATCAAATATTTATACTAAAGCCTAAATATTGTTTTATTTATCTGGGTGTTTTACCCCAAACATCATCAATGTGAGCGCTATTATTGTCATGATTATGATCCGTTCATTCGAGTAATACAAACGTCATGTAGAAACCCTTTAACAACAAGATGAAAAGATGATCGAAACAATCTTATTTATTTTTAAACGAATTGTTCTTGTCACAGTTCCATCACAACCACCTGACAAGACTTGCAAGTCTTTTTCTATTTGCAACTAATACGTTCACTTGTCAATGGAAATGTACCGGCCATTTCTTGTTCATTAAGAGTCCTCTTACAGCACGTACAATGTAGCATTATGTTGACAAAGTACCAAGTAATACAACTGATAGATGTACTGACAAGTCACATGACCTACGTATGGGGAATATAATATGATGAAAAAACATACACATCTAGTTCACTGTATGAAATAAACAGGAATATCTAAATAATTTTGAAATCAATGACTATTTACATTCATTAAGGCGTGAGGGCTACTTATCCTCAGCCTTTTTTTCACAACTTCAGCTTCTAAACTAGTTTTTTACCATGTCCAAGGTGTGGTTGTTTAAACATTCATCAACAACAACGACGATATTTTCATCAACAAACATTTACCACAGATAAAACTCAAGCTTTGTCTTCCAAAAGTAAAAGATCGTGTCGCTCGCTTTGCTTTCAAAACGACAAACCATCATATAATGGCTTGTATCATTAGCTGGACTTGTTTTTAACATAATGGATACTGCTTCATAACGCCAACAAAAATATGCGAGATGTAAATAGGGCGTCACTTATATTAATAATAATGTTGCCAACGTAAAATAAGTAAGACGTTTGAAGATGTGAATAAAAGTAACTTGTCATTAACATATACATACATTTATTACAATTTGTAGTGCAATTTTGACACTTATCTTGATATGAATTATGCTTTTACGTAAATCAATCTCAACAAAGAAAAATAAAGAACATCTGTGACGCGACTAAAGGGGATCACTGTCTAACCGATTATAGCTGTAACGCCATTTAAAAATGATATGGGCCAAGCAAGGTGTAAATTTATAGCGTGTCAATAGAGTGAATTTAATGCCGCTAAATCGACTGAAGATTGATACTGACAGGGCCAGTTATGTTTGCAACACGATCATCGAATAATACCTGCAACTACAGTGGCTGCAGAATTATATTATGGAAACCTGTTGAACAAAACAACGAAATATCACAGTATCGATTATGTCCTCCAAACATGTTCAAATGCCGTACATATAAAAACAGGACGCATTCATTTCAAGAATAATTGATGCTGAAAGTAGCACAGCAACTATTTAGTGCTATTCTTAAAATGCATTAAATCTATAATTTAAGCAGGCGGTAAATACCATAATATGAGACCATACAATGTTTTTGTTTATTAGGATCAGAGGCAGGCAAATGAAGCAACGGTTATTAAGCATGCTCGGGGTTGAATCATGCAACAAATTAAAGCATTACAATGAAGATTTATTTTAGAAAAAAAAACAACATGAGACTGCAAAAATATTTCTTGATCAAGTCTGATGAACAGGTTTCACTGTCTGTGAAAGGGGTTACTATGATTCTGACTCTAGAGTTGCTAATCCCCAATATTCTTGTCACGTGATTCTGTACAGTGCAGTTCATTACTGTCTATATGAGCAAGCATCGATCTTCAAAGGCTGCTTCTTTATCCGTCCTTTCTATTCTAAATTCTCGCTAAAATTGAAAACATTTCTTTTTTGCTGATCCTCGTCTTTGTATCTTATATATTCTCTTGAATTTATACATTTATATATTTCTTTTTCATAGCCAATCAGGATTCATATCAAACAGTACCAATAGTATAAACGAAACTCTAAACGTTTCAACGGATCTATCAAAAATGTAAACCGACTACTATCATTAACTAAAAGAATTTTCTAAAATGTGGTCATAATACATCACTTTAATCCTAATTTATTCCATATCACTTTTACCTCAAACTCATGCCGCCTTAAATCACAATTCTTTGAGACGTTACACCAATACACTGACGTCATTCGTTCCATGTTATGGTACACAAAATAATACATAAGTATTCAAATGATAAACCATGAACAACTGCCTTTATTGTTTTATCCTAGCAAAACGTTTCGTGATAAATAACATTCACCTGTTACCTACCTTGTAGAAGGGAGGTTTATTTGTACACACGCGCCTTTTAAATTTTTTTAAAAATTGCATCGGATATCCATTAAGCATCTAAATACAAAGATTGAAAATCTAAAACAACAGTATTACCCTTGCATATTTTCAAGTTTAACAAGGTCAAATCCAGGAATAAGACGATATTTATACTTGTGAGAAATATCTACTTGGATTTTTTCATTAATTCTCCAATCTATAAAAATATATACAACATACAAATGATAAAAATTGAGCAATGGAATCAATTCATTAATACATATGTTGAGATTTTGTGATATGAAAACAAAAAAAGGACGTTACTGACAGGTACACAAGTCGAACAGTTTTACTAGTTGAGCAAATAGGTACTACTAATACCAAATCATACTAAATGTCATTTACATGCTAACTTAAAGTTTCTAGACTAATTGTAATCTTAAATCAGTAACAAATAAAGCTAGTATTTGAATGTATCTTCGCCAACCAAGTTTCCTCGCCAACAAACCCACTTACTCTATATAGAATAACTCTAACAATATATATATATAATACGGGGTAGAGTTTTAACGAGCCAATGCAGAAAAGAAATGTGTATCAAATTAAGTTTCAGTTTTCAATTAAAAAATAACTCTTTAACATAATTTTTTGCATTACCTTTTTATGAGTAGAACGTTTTCAAATAAAGAAAACTCAAAAAAGGAGCTACGAACAACTTAAAAACAAACAATGCATACAACAGATAACACAAAAATACGCATTCCAACATTCAATTATGAACACGGGATACTTAGTTGGGGTCTAGCAAACTCTCTCATTATGACAACCATGACTGGAGACATCAAAAACGTTATATTCAAAAGATTAAACGGATATATGAAGGGATGTTATATCAAATATATATTATTAAAAATACATTCAACTTATTTCTCTTGGGTCATAACAATTTATTTTAAAATGGTTAAAGGTAATGAGAGTGTTTAAGGAGGTAACTTGTCACAATAGCGATTTGCATTTCCCTAAACAAATTCTTATAAAATGGTTTCTTTCCATGTGCGCTCACTGCCTGGGGCATCGGACATATCATTAGAACTGGTAGTTTTGTTTCCGTCTTTACTGACGTGACTGTCCGCTACTGCACGTGGCAGAGATCTACTCCTGTGCGTGGACGGTGAGGAACTTCCTCTACTACTGATACGCGTGTCCGAATTCCTTTTCTGTAATTTATGCAATTTCTTAGCCTTCCGTGGCTTGTCTTTGAGCACAGGGGAGGAATCCTCTCTAATGCTAGGATTAGCACTGGATGCCGAGCAAGTATCTGCGATTACTCCTGAATCGACTTGAGCAGCTTCTAATGGATGCTGTAGTTTTGTCTGGCGCTTCAACTTAGGCCGACCAGGTCGAACTACCTCAACTTTTGGAGATTCACTTCCACTTTTTGGTTGATTTGGATGTGGCTGCTGAAAGGCATCCGGTTCTTTTCGTGCACCTCCGTTCCATATTGTTGTCAATCGTCTGGGTGCACCGCGATCACGCGATTTACACATGTACAGTCTATCACTTCCGCTGTCCGACTCAGTTTCGTTGGTTGAATAATCAATTGAACTTTTGTTGCTATAGTTACTGCTACAATCCGCTAGTGGTATGTCATTCTTGTCTGAGTTATCGTTATTATTATTGTCATTATGTAGCAGAGGGACAGCCTCCGATTCTAGGGATGGATACACTTTGGACGGTTGGTCTGGAGACGGATCCGACAGCAGGGGATCGTTTTCCGTGTCCGACTCAACGTCAGATGGAGAGGTAGATACAGTCGTGCTTTGGTCAAAACTACAACCTTGGCTTCTATCCGGGATTGAGTACAAATGCATATCATATGGCCTCTCATCTCTAGATAATGAGTCTATCTGCCTTGTAAAATCTTCAACAAGGACATTCAGACTTTCCATAGTGATATTTTTAGGTGGAAATTCACTAGTCTCCATCAACGATTTCAACGACGAGGACGTTAATGGCTTTGTAAGGTCGTCATTTGAAGGTATCGAAACAACAGTATCTGGAACGTTCGCTGAGGCATCATTATTTTCTGCGGCTTTGCCCATGGGATATGATGACACAGATGTCCCTGTCACCGATGCAGTCGTCATTGACGTAGACAAGGCAGAATCTGAATTTGTCCTTCCGCGATACGGATAACTATGACATTTTTGAAGGAAACTGTTCATGTCTTCCGACTGTTCAGAGTCTGACCTGATGGGAAATTGATGGACAGATCGAGGTGATATGGTAGATGCAGACGACATTTCATACGGAGAAGCTTGCATGCAGTTATAATCTGTGGACATGCCGACATGCTCAGGAAGGACTAGCGGCATTTTGACGTTGGTTTCATTTTTACAATCATGCATATCTTTGTCAGGAGGGGTGTTGGAGGTAGCGGAAGTGCAGGGACAAACGTGGGTCAGTATTTGCGACAGGCTATTGCATTCCCCTTGGTTATCTTTGGCCTGAACATATGAACCTACACTCATGTTGCACTTTGTCTCCATCATTCGATCGTTTGGCAAGGTGTCTATTGGAGTAGGGATTGATTTACAAACACTGCAGTTATCTGGAGTTGTGAGCCCATCCGGGTTGTTTCGGGAAGTCGAGCCGGTATTACTGGCACTGTCTAGTCTGTCTAGACTGCCTTGATTCCGGGGGCGAGGGCCGTAGTGCAAGAAATCACTGTACAGAAAGAAGCAGAGAGAGAAATAGACCACAAACATTAAAAACACAAAAAATGAAGCAGAATGGTGTACTGTATACATCTGTGACAACCAATAACCTCACCTGATTCTACCGCCGTCTGTAATAATTCAAAACGTATTTGACAATCATTATTATATTCAGTTGATAAGGTTTGATGCCATAAACACAAAACTGCAGTCTAAACAAAATCAACAGATCACTTTATATGCACCAGTACTGATAGTTA
>JAULCA010466635.1:10456-20862 GCA_032360845.1 Crassadoma gigantea | reverse complement strand
AATATGATCGATGTCCAGTGCATAGATCTACAGAAGTCGTTTGTAGCAATATAGCCATATTGCCCACTTTTGGCCCCACCCTTAGGCCCCCTGGGGGTCAGCCCAACCATTTCTACAATTTTGAATCCCCGCCACCTAGGGATGCTTCCCGTTAAATATGGTTGATATCCAGTGCATAGTTCCACAGAAGAAGTCGTTTGTAAAAATATAGCCATATATCCCACTTTGGGCCCCGCCCCTCAGCCCCAGACCCACAGTTTATACAAAATTGGTTCCCCTTCACCCAAGGATGTTCAAGACCAAATGTGGACCATATCCTTTCATTCCTACAGAAGGATTTTAAAGAATATGCTATGTTCCCCAATTGGGCCCCGCCCCTCAGCCCCAGGGAAGCCAGACCCACGGTCTTTACATAACTGGTTTCCCTTCATCCAAAGATACTTCAGACCAAATATGAACCAAATCCTTTCATTCCTACAGAAGGAGAAGGATTTTAAAGAATTTGCTTTGTTTCCCATATTGGGCCATATGCAGCAAATGTCTTCAATTATGCTTGTGTAAATCTAGAGAACCAAAGTACAAACGCCTTAATACATGTTTTAGATTGTCGTCACATAATTTAAATATTGTAGTGGGTAGAGGAAACAATATTGTTCGACAGAATATTAATAGATCATGTACTTGCTGTGCTTCTGGTGATATAGAACATTCTATCACAGAAGACCCAATGTTTTGAAGTTAAGGAAGTTTTCCTAATACCTATACTATAATAGTATTTATATTTAATGGACTTAAACCTCAGCAAATCAAACTTTAACAGATTTGTGCATTGATAAAAAGGCACACTCACACTATGCAAAAAAAAAAAGTCAATTAGCGCAATCGAACTTAGTACAATAACTAAATGAAAACAGTGCAAAATTTTAAATAACTTAAAAGTTTATTTCTGGAGAAAACTGACCTGAGTTTAACCTGGAGTTGACCTGAATTTGACCTGAAAAATTCATCTTGTCAATTTCAGTTTGAATTCAGATCTATGATATCTGAAGAGCTGAAGAAATTTTGTCTGTGTATGTACATAGGTGAAATATAGAAATTTTACCTGAGGACGAAGAACTTGTGGTTAGAACATTAAAAAGTCTCAGTTTTGATTCTTAAATTCTACACCTTCAAGTAAAATTTCCCTATCCCCCATACCTATAAATGACAGACTAAAAAGTTCTTTTAGTTGTGTGTGTAAGAAAGAGATACTATGTGTAAAATACTTTCCCCTGTGAGAAAGAAAGCCATCATGTAAAATTGTAGGACTATATCGTGACTGATGTAGACAGGGAAACCTAAGATTTTAAGTCTTAAAACCAGGGTTCTGTTGATGTTTATTTTGGTAGTGAAAATTTTAACCTCAGGGATTAGAATTTCCTGTGGCAGTCATTGTTAATTTTTTTATTAAAAGTCCTTACAACTTCAAATTAATAATTCATCATTTGAGAAAAAGCCTCCTCTTCAACATTGCACTATAATTTTTACATGTCAGCCAAAATTGATCACATCTGATATCGTTACAGTGCACGAAGTGATGACATTTACAGACTACAGACGTGTTCTGTCTACAGTATTGATGTTGTGGTGACATCATAATTAGGTGTGTTGTTTTGTATACATGTGTGTGTAGGTAACAAACGTGTTACATAAGTCAGAGATGTATATACTTCTCTGCATAAGTGACATGAACTTTTGACAATGATGACCAACATGCTGATCAGGGACCTACTTGTGCATGTCACAGACCTGCCTGTACATATCATATGGACCTTCCAACCTCTTTCTATCCTCAACCCTCGACTGCCTTCTCCTCAGATTAACATTCTAGCTTGGACCATGCTTCCAAGAGCAAGTCAAGTCTGTCCTTACTTATTATATATAGACTTTGGAAACATGCCAGGGTTTACCAATTCTCCAAGTATCGTTAGAAGGAAGCCTTGTAAGTGACATGTATGTATGCTTCAGTATGTGAGCAAAGAGCAAGGATCAATTAAGTAATTGTATTTGTTTTGTCGTCTTTGTAGATTTTATTTCTTGCTGTATTAAACAAATCTTATTCATGAACTTTTGTTCTTGATACAGCCCAGAAGAAAAATGGTTCCAAAACAGTGACCTGGTTTTTGACCATAGAAGTTGGAAAGCAGACTTTATTAAGCGGTGATATATGTAAGCAAGTTGTGTAAAAAAGTTTTGTGATAATCAGAAAAGAAATGAACTTTATAGAGCAATTTCTATCAAATTTTTTTTGTAGAAACAATGACCTATTTTTTTTTACCGCAGAAAGTCGTAATGCAAACTGATGTTTGTGAATATGCGTGTGAAGTTTCATGACAGTTGGAAAAGTAATGAAGTCTGTAGAGTGATGACTTAAATTTTTTTTATCAAATTCTTTTTAAAGCAACAGTGACCTATTTTTTTACCACAAACTTTTACAAGACATGATGTTTATGAACACATTGTGTGAATAAGTTTGGTTATTGACAACTGTATGGACATCTAGTCCCACATTATGAAGCAGCCTAAGGGCTTTTGATATAACATGATTACCAGCCATTAACAAAACTTGCTACCTTCTTATTTTTTCTGAATATCATTCTGCCATTAGCCTGGTCTTGAGTGATGTTGGCCTGTTGATAGATGTTGCACAGTTACAAGTTTTTTTATAAACAAGTGACAGAGGCCTGGTGACTGTAGTAATTAGACAAACATGGCTGTGGTTGACTTTTCACTGATGATTTAGTGACAACCTCTTGACCTCTATCTGGGAAATTACACATTTAACCTTGGGACTCTATAAATGAACGTATAAATGCATAAAAAGGAATCACATTTATTTTGTTGGTAGAGATGTTGTGTACCAGCATTTTGCTGATAATTTCATGATGGCAGCCAGCCTAGTTAATTGAATTTGGTTAATCAAATTGTCAGCTTAACTGCATGATTCTATTTAACAAATACATTTACCAGGTTCACATTTGCAAATAACCTTAATCTGTTGCATCTATAAACTTTTGTATGGGTAAAAATCAAACCAGGAGGAAGTAACCTACATCTGATACCAATCCTTGCCTTATACCTTATATGTATCAAATGCTACACTAGTTTTCTAACATCAGCATTTTGACAAGTACATGCACATTTTAATATACAAGAGGTCAAATGGGCCTGCATCGCTTACCTGGTATTAATCTTACATTTGTAACCTAAAAGGAGATCTTAAATACAGCTACAAGCATTATATCGGTAATACAGTTGTGGGATCGCACAATGTTACACGATGTGCGGTGTGCGCATGATGTGTGCACGGTGTGTGAATGGTGTGTGCAGGATGTGTGAACAATAAAAAGCTTGACGATAATCTGTGTGCACGATGAACGAATGCTGTGCGATAACAAACGTGGTTGGTGTCAATTTAGGAATGCCTTAGCAATATATACGGTTTCATGTTTAAACATATAAACTTGGTTTTTAAAACATATAAACTTGATTTTTAAATATGTTCCATAGTAATAAAACACTTCCTAATACCGAACCCTCCGAATTCTGAACACCGAATCAATTTTGTGTCCAGAATGGGTAAAATATACTAAAACATACTACTGTACACCGACCTTTACTGAACGAACATGGCACCAGGTCCGACCAGTCGACCGTGAAATCAACACCTGTGCCCATTGTTGTCGTAAGATTTGTGTCTCGATGCATACGGAGTATGTAAATTTGTAAGCATCACCTACCCCGAGGTGAGGTATTGTGATTCAATTATATACTTGTCTATTAAACACTGTCAAGATAAAACAATGCCAAAGTACCATGCCTCATTGAAGCGGTACGTTTTTTTTACTATACAAAAACAAACTGAGCTAGATATCCGAGATTTCGTATCTAATATGGATGAGACCTAAAGCGGATATTTCTATAGCGACTAAATACACACACGATAATGAAGCCAATGTCAGGTTTTATTTTAAAAGAAAAGAATGTCATTGTCCTGAATATTGCTGGCGTCAACTGATTTATGTATAATTGGTTAAAATATAGGGCCTCGTATGCACAGAGGTACAGCGACAGGCCAGATGTAGGTCAGTGCCGATGACAGTACATACATATCAAAGCTAAATTAAAATGGTTCATTTTGCATAGCTTCTACATTCAATCAATCAACATTATTTAAACGCTACCTCAAAAATTAACCGAACAATAAAATGGTCCATTTTGCATAGCTTCTACATTCAATCAATCAACATTATTTAAACGCTACCTCAAAAATTAACCGAACAATACCTGTGTTATAGTGAGTATGTGTACAAGTATATATATAATATAAAAAAACATCACCGGAACAATTATATACGATCCTGACTGGTCTATTTTTAGTTCACTTCTCCAAACCGAACCCTCTCTAAACCAGACAAATATTCATGTTCCATGCCTGTTTGGTTTAGAGAAGTTACACTTTACTATAATTCTTATATTTAGAAATAGTATTTATGGTGTTTTTAAACAACCTTAATCGACACATGTAAAATTACAACACAGTCCCGTATACAGGTAAACATAAACACTTAATACCTGGATCGTAGTTTTCCACCGCCCGGGGCACTTATGTAACTGGTCGGGTAAGGCAGGGGATGTGAAAACCAAGGTGAAGGGGAACTATCGGCAAACGAACACAAATAACAAATACTTTTCTTTACGGTCATGTCAGGGACAGACCAGGTAAAACTCTGGTAACTCATCAAATTGTTATATACCTGTTCTGTTATCTTACATCCTAACCCATTCTTGACACCTTAACAGTCACTGTAATACTGTGTAGCACCCATTGTAAAATTATACATAATCTTGATTATTGTACAGTACTATATACAGTTTCCATTATTGCATACAAGCTTTCCGTATTTTTCCATTCTGTAAAATTGATCTACAAATTGTACCCAATCGCACAGCTGTGCGGAGAGAAGCACACAAAGGGGTGAACGATTGTCAAATCGCACAGTTGAATGCACCATGTTTGGACGATGTGCGGACAGTGTGTGAACGATGTATGTACGGTATGTGCACGCTATTTTTTGTGTGTTGTGCGGTCACACAACTGTAATGACTATAAGTCATTCAAATCAACCTGTTTTCGGCCTTATGGCTATTCAGTAGAGGTTGTTAAAAGATTTAAACATATTTGACCTTGAAAGTGGGTCAAGGTTATTTGTTTGAACAAACTTGGTAGCACTTCATCCCAGCATGCTACTGGCCAAATATAATATCCTGGGCATTTTCGTTATTCAGAAGAAGTTGTTTAAAGATTTTAACATATTTGATCACTGTGACCTTGAATATGAATGAAGGTCATTCATTTGAACAAACTTGGTAGCCCTTCATCCCAGCATTCTACAGGCCCAATATCATTACCATGGCCCTTTTGGTTATTGAGAAGAAGTTGTTTGAAGATTTAAGACATTTGAACCCTGTGACCTTGAAAGTTGATCAAGGTCATTCATTTGAACAGACTTGGTAGCCCTTCATCCAAACATGCTACAGGCCCAATATCAGTACCATGGGCCTTTTGGTTATTGAAAAGAAGTCATTAGAAGATTTTAAGACATTTGACCCATGTGACCTTGAAAGCAGATCGAGGCCATTCATTTGAACCAACTTGGTAGCCCTTCATCCCAGCATGCTACAGGCTCAATATCAGTACTCTGGGCTTTTTGTTAATGAGAAGAAGTCGATTGAATGGAAAAGTTGAGGCCAGACAGACTGACGAAGGACGCTGCACCATAACATAAGCTGACTTGCCCTATGGGTAGGTGAGCTAAAAATGACAGAAAATATGTCAAATCGAACATGTTTTGATTTTTGCTGCAAAGAGATTTAAACTTACTCAGGTTCAGTTAAACAGAAGTGGTAGCTAATGTTAAAACAATGTCTGAATTATTTTTTAGAGAAGTTGCATATGACAAAGTGATATTTGTTTAGATGTATTTGCTATACATTTTTCAACTGTCATGAATTCCACTACCACGAAGGATAATGGTTCAGCTAGTCTTACTTGACACCTTTTCTTTTGAGATTGTGAATTCTAGATACAAAACTAGTAAATGTAATCTGGTGTGGAGCAGCACTGGTCGGTATCTGTTTGTTGTTCTGATATGTGAGGTCACCGTGTACGACTACAGGTAGTCCAGTCAGCCTTCCTTATCAGGAAAACTGAGGTCAATTTATCTTCAGATTCTACTCTATCGAAACAGTTGTCACACTGATCATGGTGTATATAATATTGTACATGTATGCCATCAATGTAGGAATGGTTGAGAGCCAGGGTTATTTCATTTCTGGTGATTTGATTTGATTGATAACAATAAATACCAGGGTACACCAATTTCATATATACCAAATATATTTTAGGTGTACAGTCAACATTTACCTCATACCATACAGATGCCAAAATAGTTGAATTATAATATACTAGCCAACTTTTTGAAATTTCAATGGGGAAGATTTTGCATCCTCAAAATTAAAAGCATGAATCAAATGTATTTATTTTATACCTCCTTGGGGCTAAATAACCCTTTAAGATGACATATTTTGCATTCTTTCAGAACCATGATGTCTTAGAATATAGGAGAATATATTAATAGTTTAGCAAGTTCTGGGGTTAGAAATGTTAAATTGAAGGGTCCGAAATTGGAGTCTTTCTCTATAATAAAGAGCTGGCACGTATGCAATTTTGAACTTTCAAACAAGATTTGGCAATCTCAATTTTGGCAATCTATCAGTGCCTGAGGTAAATGAGTTATATATCCTCATTATCATATGTTTACTGTATAGTGTATACTCTAGCATGTATACAGCAGTAGATATCTACAGTACAGTCAACGGCATACACTCTGGTGCTGTCAGCAATTAGTTTTTGGTTAGTGTTGGTTAATGTGCCATTCACCAAACAATATGTCCAATTAATGATACAAGGGCTGCAATGATGTACATCGTATTGTATTGTATCATGATACTTTCTTGTGTTGTATCAAATTGTTTTGTTTGCCTATATTGTGTTACACTAACAGTATTTAAATGATCAATCAATTTTTAACAAACATTAAAAAAGTGTTCTTATATCTTTTGAATCTTTCAGTAAAGAAAGGGTCCACTATGCAGTCATACCCAAAAATGCTAGAAATTTTACGAAAATTTATGATTTTGATTGTATTCAATATTGAATTAAACAACAAAACTTGATAAAATCCTGCTCTCAATCCTTATGAAGTTGACTTTCTAAGCAGATAATTCTACCTTGAAACATATTGTATTGTAAGTATCTTACTGTGAAATGTATTGTATTGTAAGGCAGGCATATCACTGCAGCCCTAAATAATACCCTCCACTAAATGAAATTGTCCCAGATATTTAAAACTGCATGTTTTCTACCCATGAAAACCTTGACTGCTCTCCTACTAAACCTTTTGACAAGAATTGATGAAATCATGCAAAAGAATACATGGCAGTGCAAATCAAGATAATCGATGAAAATATAAAAAGAGATAGAAAATTTGGTTAACAACTTTTTATTTGTTACAAAAGTGGGACAAAGAAAATGTGATTGTTAGAAGAAAGCACACGGTGGATTAAGAGGTGCGGTGGGTTGTACAGCTGGGCATCTCAAGGCGACCTCTACAAATGAGTACAAAGTTACACTACATGCAGAAATAAAAAGATTATCATGCACTGTCACCATAAAGCTGATCTTTATCTCAAGCAGATCAATTTCATGAAGTTTGTTTGCCATGTAATATTATGGCAAGTGAATCTTTCTTTATACTTTTAAATGATCTTAAATTACCAAAGTCATAGTCAGCATCTGTTTACATATAACAAATAGTAATAGCTGACATTTAACACCGTAACATTTCATTCTATCATTTAAAAGCCAAAATCATGAAAATTGATAACTGCATAATTAATCATCTGCATAGTAAATGATTGATGGGTTATTCTTCACCTCGTTATATAGAGTGCTCAATCTTATCGAATCAGGTTTCAACTTCACCACAAACAATGTCTCCTAGATAAGTTTTTTCTGTATTGCTTATAAATTTGATTGGGAAATGACAATTTCTTTTTTTATAAATCTTACTTGTAACAAATTCTCTTACATTCTTTCAGCAGTCTAAAAAATTAATATTACAAGGACACAAACTTTATCTGGTAACAAGCTGACTTCTGGTAATAAGTATATCTATATTGCAAATAAGCGGACTCCTGGTAAACCCTATATATATATATCAAATGCCAATAAGCCGACTCCTGGTAAACCCTATTTAATTTGCCAATAAGTCGACTCCTGGTAAATCCTATCTACATTGCCAATAAGCTGACTCATGGTAAACCCTATCTGCATTGCCAATAAGCTGACTCCTGGTAAACCCTATCTACATTGCCAATAAGCAGACTCCTGTTAAACCGCATCTATATTACAGTTCAGTAGAAATGCCAATGTATCCTATTTCATTGTCCTGTAATAAACCCAGCCCTTTCTCTAAGTAAAAGATGTGTTTCTCTTCTGGGCTAATTACAGGATAAATATGATTCAATTAACTGAACTTCTATTCATTTCTTGGCATCAAAGGATTCCTAAAAGGATGGAACTTCCTTGTGAATTCCAAAAAATAATGAGAAGTTGAGTGCCCCCCTCCCCCTACATTTTTTTACTGGAATGCAGGTATGTAACACTCTGGCATTCCATGAGTTACTCGCATGCTAAGTTCAGACAATTGACAAAGTATCTGTGAAATTACACCTCAAAGTTGGTAACAACAGAAAAACATTAAGTGCAAAAACAGGACATCAGTATCAAAAAGGTAAGCCAATTAAACAAATCAATCAAAACAGCAAGCAAGAAGTGAGATTAAAAAGAAAATAGGTCGGATACAGAGACCTTAAGTTAGACTGTAGCATGTCAATACTACACCAGTGCAGTTAGACTGTAGTATTAAAGACTGAAGTATGTCAATACTACACCAGTGTAGTTAGACTGTAGTATGTCAATACTACACCAGTGTAGTTAGACTGTAGTATGTCAATACTACACCAGTGTAGTTAGACTGTCAATATTAACCAGTGTAGTTTAGTGTTACTAGTGTGCAAGGGTGTTTACGTACCACTGGTGTGACTTCGACGTGGTATTCTGGGGTCGTCCACGATTGCCAGATGCCAACAACATGGAATTTTTCAGACTGAAAAACAATTTCAACACACATTCAATGACTGAATGTTCTCATTCAGTTAAGAAATTCCAAGAGTGAGAGATACTAATATATGGAATTTTGCAAAGTGAAAGACAACATTCTTGGTGAGAAAACAATCAAGGTTTCCAATCCAATGCAGTATGTTTTTTTTTTACAGATTTTTAATGTTTGATGGAATTAACCTTGCATACAATATTTTGTTCAAACATACTCTTCATGCTAACAAATTTACACAGCTTAACCAAGAAATGTACAAAAAGAATAATTAAAAAAATCAAATTTACACAATTTGACAGAACAGTTTTGCAGACTTACTCTTTATAGAATAACAAAAAAAGTCTTTATGATGTTTTCAAAGAGTTTAGACAAACCTCTGAGTGACAATAAGTCCAAAATTAACTGAAGTTAAAACATTTTATTATAAATTGTGTTAAAATATCCCTCTAGTTTTCCTAACAGAAATTTATTTTCACTAATTCTTAATAAGTTAACTGAGAAGCATTAGAAGTTAAATTGTGGTTGCAATGATTTTGATTTGGTGTATTTAACATATGTGATTCACTGACCATTCCTCCATTTTTAACTGGACACTGTACAGCGGTCAGCCCCTTGCTGTCCCCGTTGTTCATGCAGGAAGATTCTCCCATCGCCATGTCAAATTCATACTTCATACCAGCAACAACCTAAAGCACAAACATGAAAGAAACTCATTATTGTACCAGTTTCGACTTTAAATATAAACATGAAAGAAATTTCTCCCCTCAATTTTGTACCAGCTACAACCTGAAATATAAACATGAAATCATTTTATCTCCTCAATATTGTACTAGCTACAACCCAAAATATAAACATGAAATAGCGTTATCTCCTCAATTTTGTACCAGCTACAATCCAAAATATGAACATGAAATAGCTTTATCTCCTCAATTTTGTACCAGCTACAACCCAAAATATAAACATGAAATCATTTTATCTCCTCAATATTGTACTAGCTACAACCCAAAATATAAACATGAAATAGCTTTATCTCCTCAATTTTGTACCAGCTACAACCCAAAATATAAACATGAAATAGCTTTATCTCCTCAATTTTGTACCAGCTACAACCCAAAATATAAACAT
>JAULCA010466524.1:6508-18963 GCA_032360845.1 Crassadoma gigantea | reverse complement strand
ATAAAAGTATTTATTTATATTACTAATTATTGTTGCCATGGTAACAAGTTAAAATTTACATAAATTAGAAAAATTTGAATATTCAGTGAATATTGTGTTATTTTGCATAGTTTTTCTTCTAAAAACTAAAAGAGTGCATGCTTGAACGAACTTAATACCAAAGGATAATGTGTAGGCACCTGTTATACATCTTTAGGTGAAATAAAAAGTTTGTTCAAGAGTGCACTCTATGGTTGTTAAGAGAAAAACTAGGAGAAAACCTGTCAAAATTGACTGAATTATCAACTTTCAATGATTTATGTAAATATAACCTGGTTACCATGGCAGCCATAATTGAAAACACAAATAAACGTTTACATAAAAGCATCAGGGAGGTATTAAAAATTAAAGAAACAGTTGTTTGAAAGTTCTATTGCAGATTTTTGATTTTGATGGATTTGGGGGCCAGAAAAGGCCCAAACCATACATAGTCCTTTGACCTTCCTTTCCTCACACTTCCCAATTTACAATATAATGCATACCCATATTATTGTAATACACTTACTATTGTAATACAAATAAGTTAAGTGACTCCATGCTATATTGAGAATTTCAGTAATACTTTCTTGGCATCAATATACAATGTACCACAAAAGTGTCTCAATGAATAATTATGTAATGATAAAGTTTATTCTCCAACAGCCCCCCCCCCCCCCTTATCTACATTTTGTATGTATGGTATATACTGTATAAACAACAGACAGGTTGTGGTAATAAATACAACTTAGTGTAATGAAATTGAATACAAACAATTCAGCATCATTCATAGTAAACACCTTAATTAGAATAAAAACAAAAACTTGACCACATCACTTTTCTGTTCTGTAGAAAACAACCAAACAATTTTATGACCAAACTCCTGTCTCAGGAGTGGCATCACATAATAACATTATTCTGTGATCAGACAACTGGTGAACATGAAAAGTTCCACATTCCATACAATTTTAATAATTATGTATGACAGAAAAAAAAATGTATTTCATTAAAAAATCCTTCATGTGGTCCCCAATATAAATATGTATGGTATAATCGCATATGTGATTCTGATGGGGATGATCATGGACATTAATACCTATTGGTTATCCTTTTAAATGTCTTACTGATACAACAACACCTAATGTATGTAAATGTTCCTGAATTGTTTCACAGCCACTAAATTCTATGATATACTGTAAACATACTTATTTTGGCACACTCAAATTTTAGCGCATTTCCAAATTTAAACTGATTAGCGCAATGATGAATTGGCGTATAGACATTGTCTACTACAGGGTCAGTATATAGAAAGGGGAATTAGCGCATTCATAATTTAGCGCAATGCTTCCAATGCGAAAAGCGCTAAAATAAGATAACCACTAAAATACATATGTTTACAGTATTGGGATAACGTTTACCATGTTATAATGTAGCGCTTGCAGCATTTTTCACATTTCAACAAATGACATGAAATATAAAGATAGGTACAATATTTTTAGTCAATTATTTTATACAAATGTATTCCTAACACCCAAAATTTTATGAGTTTTTGTAGTCATGCATAAATTCTTTTGGTCATAATTGATCATGCTGAAAATTCTTTAATTATATTTATTGACATTTTTCATGGTTTTAATATTGTTGACAACAAATAGACAAGGATCCCTAAATTATGATACATTTCAAAAATCCTAACATTGATAGTATACGAATTATAAATAAATGGCGGACAGCTGGAAGACGATAGATTCATAAGATTTCTGGACCTAAAACTTGCCACAACTCTTTCTGTTAAATGTACCAGTACAATAATTACCTGTAAGTCTGGTACCCTGATTCAGTCTAACAATGATGAGCAAAATAGGTACCTGGTCTTTCAGACTTAATGTACAAAATGATGAAGCCTCACCAAATTCTTTGTGGAATTATGGCATGGATAATATAAATTGTATCCAATTTTTTTTTTTTTTCAAGAACAGGCATTAAAGAACCGACAACAAGGAAATCTGAATAATTTTTTGGTTAGTTGAGTTTTACATCCTATTAACAGCTATGGTCATATAAGAACGTGCCAGGTTTTGATAAGAATTAATTGGCTGAACATTGAAAAGATTACATATGTATCTTAGCATTTACCATGATACAGATCCAGGGTAGGGTCACCAATGGGTGATACTTATGTTGTATACTGCAACACTAGTGAGGATTACACAACTCAAAAATCTACAGAACAGTAGTACATAACAGTTGTACATCAATGAAATTATGAAAATATTAGGCTAAAACACTGTGGTTTTGATAACGTAACAAATTATTATATTTAGTACAGAAATAATTGCAATCATTTATCATCATGTAATTAAAGACAATAAATAATTTTCTATGTGCATTGTTTTTGTTTATACCACATAATTTTAATATGAATTAAAAAAAAAAAACCACTGAATATAAATAAAAGAATACAAATCACAACTTGACATGCTGGTGTGTGACTGATGTTATTAAGGAAACATTTTATGCCATTATATAACATAACAGGGCCGGGGTATACATGGTAAAGCCTCCTAGCTATTACTACTGTACCTGCCATTTAAAAACATTTTTCTGACCAGCGCCTTTAGGACCAATTAAGGGATTACCATAGTAGGGTTATCCCCATTCTAATTCATATTGACCAAAACCTTCGACAGAAATGATGATTTAAGATATTTCTGAGTGTTTTCTTCAAATTCTTGGTCTCTCTGCTCTGGATTGGTGACTTCAGAAATATTTGAAGTGAGGCAGAATCAAGTTGACCTTTTGGGGTCATGCTGTTGTAGGTGAATAATCAATTTCATGACGTTTCAGGGTCATTCAAGGTCATTTAAAATCGCCATCTGGGCTTCATATGCAAATAAGAAATTTGCGGACAGTTATTATATTGTGGTTTTACTGTCGCAAATAATTTTCGTTGACCAATCAAATGCTGTGTTATATCTTAGATCAATTAGAATTTACCTTTTACAAGTAAAATTTGTTCCAAGCCCTTTCTCTTATCAGAAACTTTAGTTAGGACAAATGTGGTTAACTTAATGATGGTCAACTGAACTGGCACATTATCAAACAAAACAAAATTTTATGTCAGAAGTTAAGTAGGTTAGATTTCTACTCATTAACCAACCCTAAAGTCACATTTTAACCTATCAAATTAAAGAATGGGTAAGTCCACTTTAAATATATAAGAATGAATGAGTTAATAGCAACCAATTAAAATACAATAATGTACATATTTAAAATCAGGTTCATTACTGTTTAAAAGAATTTTTTCTGACGATATAATGGATTTGCTAATAGACTTAACCTTTGATGTTAATTGTGATACTGTATAAGTTAAGTTTTTGGATGTCCAACTAAGATATTTTCATCACTTACGTTTATGAAAATTACAAGATAATTTTTAGTAGGTTCTATGATAAAAACTTCATACAATTTGTGACTGCATGTGATCATCAAAAATATTTCCAAGTGATTAAACAAAAAACCTTCAATTGATCAATTGATTGGAAAACCCACTACCAGGGGTGTCACTACAAAAAAAAAAGATTAGAATTTAATACCAATTTCAACCTAAAGAGAAATGTATGTTGTGTAAAGCTACAATTAAAATCTGTAAATGAATACTGGTACTGATTCTATTTCTAACCTCTATAATAATACACATATTTGCTGTACAAAGCAGCTACAAGTAAAGTGATTTATTAATGAATTATATATAGATATTATAGCTGTACAAAGCTACTCAAGAAAATTTATAAAGGAGTATTCATGTAGAAATTTAAATTCCACAGCAATACAAGCTGCCTTAATCTACTACAACAAAAAATGACCTTTTTGTGGATAATATATTTGTAATGTGCTGAAAATTACTCCTTTAGAAAATAATTTTCTGAATCAAAGCATTTCATGTCTCAGATAGGGCATCAGAAAGTTCAAATTATATTCAAGTTTACATCCAGCACAATTACTCACCAAATTTATATTTTCAGTAGGGCTGGGATGACGTAATGTATTGAAATATCTTATGTTTATACTGTACTTACTTCTGTGCATTCCAGAGTATCGCCATGACACATTGCTTGTTGAAAAAAGTTCTTCAAACAAAGTCTTTAACATTTATTTTAGAATAAAATTACCACTGTGAGACTTCTCAAACACTCTAATATCACACATAATAGCTACAAGGACTGCCATTGGAAATAGGTTTTACTACTGATGAAACACCAAATGATTGCACGAACATCACAGAATTGATTCTTGGAGAAAGGAAAATAAAAAAAAGTCTTATATATGTGTATTGTCTGTGCCCTACTTTTTTATGGCTTTACATTTTAACCTGACTATTCATACATACATCTAATACAGAATATTGTGTACTTAAATAGGTTTACAACTTTTATGCATTTGTTGTGTCATTTTGAAAATTAATGAAAGTGATAAAGTAAAGTTTGACTATAGGAAATGTACATCAATTTTAGTCACTACTCTTGGTGAAGATGAACAGACTGCTTTTGTTTGTAAGATGGCCAGCGACAGTACGGACAGAAGTGGTTATCGTTACCAGTGTCCTTGACCAGCCAGGCCACGATACAGACATGATGAAAGCAGTGACCACAGGGCAGTCCACACAGCTTTACATCCATCTCATACTCATCAAGACAGATGCCACATCGGGTCTCCACCAACATTCCCTCGGGAGCCCCACACAATATCCCATTCTGCTTCATGTCAACATCACAGATGTGCTTTGTATTCAAGTTATTAGCTTGGTCTGACATTGCAACGTTAGCATTATCAGGGTTTTGCTTGGATTTCTCATCACTTGTTTCAACCTTCTCGATTTTTTCTCTCATCTGCATAGGAGACTTTGATTCAGGTATCTCTTCTGTACCATCCCCACAACAAGCACCATGACTTTGCTTATCCTTTTGATTAGCTTTCTGACTGTTTTCTTCTGGGGAGGCAACACTATTTTGACTTTTGCTTGAATCGCCTTGGGATGATGGCCTCTCTAAATTGCTATCCAAAAGTATGTCTGCAGACACTCCTCTCATAAAGCTGATGATGGGGAGTACTCTATGGTTCCAAACAGGAAGATTGCGGATGTAATCTGTCGAAATCATGGAGGAATGGAATGAGCCTAAAGCTGTATTATCACCTGCGTCCTCATAATCAATGAACCTCCTTCTCTGAGAAGCCAAGAATAAACTTGCTGTTGGAAAAAATAAATGTTCCAAAGTTCGAAATTGGGAAAAATTCCACTCATTTGGATTGAATTCTTCAGCTTCATGATCTTTAAATCTGTAAGCCAAAATCCCCACAATGGAAACATACATAATAAATGAAAATCCACTGAAATATTTATGAGCGGAATAGAAACAATAATCCTGTCGCATGTATGAACCAAGTTCCGAAAGTCCAAGAATGCGGATACATTTCAACCCAAATTCTATAATAAATGATATTGTATTGAGTTGGAAAACTGTTAACAATATTATCCAAGCTAACAAAAGAACAGTGTTATTTTTTAAGACACAACAAATGAACTTAAAAAGTCTTTTTAACACTGATCCTTGTACGAGAAATGGTTCAAATAGGCTTGTAAAATTACAGAGTCCTAAACTCAATACGAAAATGTCATTCAAACTTGGATAAAGCGTTTTTAGAAAAACTTCCATGGATTTGTAAGTTGGATTTTCAATAGGTTTATTACCATATACCGAAACTTTCTCTGCAGTGATAACAATGTATTTTGGTGGTATTTCCCAGTCAAACTCCTTTAAGATGTCTTTCATAACCAGGGATTTATTGTTCATGAACCCAACTTTCACTCTCCCAGGAAACTTGATGCTTACTGCTGAGAAAAAAAGAGGTGGGTTCTTGATATCAGAAAACATGACCATACGTATTTCTGCAGTAGAATCAGTATGACTGAACTTCAGCCATTCTCTCTTCAGTTCTTCATACGAGCGGATCTGGAAGACCTTTTTTGACATTGTTTCCTTTATCCAATTGAATATGTTCTGTTGGCGATAATGGCCTTCATAACTGTACAATTTAACGACTGCCTTGGTTTTAAACTCTTGTGGAAGACCGAGAATGAGGTGAGAATTGTGCCAATTTTTCTTGGAGCAAAATCTGAAAAAAATGAAAAGTGATACAATATAGGATATACCCCAAAAAAACAGAACATTCATGTGTGATTTGTCTATCAAATAAATTAATCTAAGATTATAAACACTTCTTCAGTTGTCTGTAATATCAAGTATACAATATACACTGCATAGCTTATGGAAGATACTCTGAGACATGAATATGAATTTTACATTTCCTTATTCTTCTGTCCTTCTGTCTTTCATCCTTCCGCTATCTTGTTCAGTCTCTATCTCCTACACTACTTGTCACTGGATCTTCATACTTGGTGTATGGGCTCACCTTGGTAAGGCGGTCTGTCATGTATAAAAAGTAGGTCACTCTGACCTTCATTTTGACCTTTGACCTGCATCAAAGATAAAGTTTGTCAGGTCTTTATCTCCTACACTACCAGTCAGAGGAACTTTTTACATGGAGTATAGGTTCATCTTGGTGAGGTGGTGTCATATATCAAAGTAGGTCACTCTGTTTTTGACCTTTGCCCAGCATCAAAGAAAAAGTTTGTCCGAACTCTTGTCTCCTACACTACTAGTTTATTACGAATTTGTCATCTGTGCATTCTCGGCATATTATTTCATATCCAGTGGGGGACTGTAATTTGTCAAATTGTCTTGGTCTATTTATAATAACTGTGAAAAACTTTGAGATAAAAATAAACAAAAGGTCATAACTTTAAATACAGTGAGGGCACAAGATAAAATTCTGCAATAACTGTAAACAAAGAGGCACTTGTGTTCAAAATTTGGCACTTGTAGGCGAGGAGTAAGAGATATGCACTGATCAATGTGTTAAATTGACTTACAGACCCGAGTACAAACCTATGGTCTCATTCTGTATTCCTGTTAGGGGACTAAGAATTAAGTTTGACCATTTCGTGCCAGGAATGTCAACTTGTCCGAGGTATCACAGTAAAATGAATAAGAACAAAATTTCATCAAAATTATACAGTTATAGAATGGGTATGAGGGAAATAGCTTTATGATCTCCCGAGGTGAAAAACTATTTCCAGAGGTGGCTTTGCTGCGAAGGGATATAGCTTTACACCAAGGGGGACCATTTATTTGCAATTTTACGATTACCCGTTCTTTAATTGGTTTATTATAACGAAATAAATAAGTCAATTTAAAAAATGAATTTATTTAATTCATTTCTTTCAACATTTTCAAAGAAAAAACAATTTTTACAATTGGAAGTGCTGTATGCATCATCATTGATGATATCTTCATTTCTTGCATTCAAGAAGTGTAATTGTAGACCGTATCTAATAGTCTCCATTGAATTCCTAGCACATTTAGTACGTCTACTTTTTGAAGTTTTCATAAAACTTGAGTGGACACACGTTCAACACCTTTGTGCTTGCTCTGCCCTAATCGTCGACACTTCCGGCATTCCGATCAGTTAAATAAGTTTGAAATAAATTCAATGCAGATTTAATAACAGCTCTTATATTTAAGCTATACGTTTTATGCTGTAATTCTTTGGTTCCGGATTGTGACATCACTTGCGTCATGGAGAAGGCCAGGCCTACCAAATGTTTTCATTGGCTGAAATTTTATAAGCCCTGCCTACAAATATTCATGAGGGAGTAGTCCTCTCCCTGGCAGGAAGTTGTATTTTCTTGTGGGAAGTAGTTGTATTTTGGGGAGGGAGTACTCCTGAGCTGAAGAGATTTAAGCGATTTCAGGGAAATAGGTCATTTTATCGTATTGTAAAATTTTTATATAGGGAAAACTCTGTAGAGGTATAATAAATCAAATTCTCTCATTTCCCTGTGTGTAAGATAGCGCTGTCCAGGGTAAGAAAGGGGTGTAGGAAATTTCTATCTTACACCCCATTTCACATGACGCGAAGTCACAATGACTCGACAATGATGTGACGCCCCGATTTGGAACTCTCCTATGCTGAAGTGCTGAAAAGGCGATATTAATATTTTCCAAATGGTGGCCAGTCAAAATGCAGTTTCGTTGTTTCTGAGCTTATTCTGGTTGTTGGAATGAGAGAAAAGTACTCTTTCATGCCGAAGGGTGAAGGTATCATACACCCCTGAGCATTAAAGAGTCTTATAATATTACATCATGAAACTAGTAAGAGTGGAGGTGGGAAAGTCATAATGTATAAATTTAGGTTATCATTCCCCAATTCCAACATTCACCAGGCACCTATTCCTGGACCTGTCCCTGATAGCAGTTTCAGTAATTTAAAGGAACTTTGTGATTTACGGTAACCTTAAGCATGACGGTTACCTTGTCATAACTACCAGGTTACATTTCAACACAGGTTATGCTATGGGCAGACAATAAGACTTACTTCCTATCAAGATGGCAGTCAAACATTCCGACATTAACTCCAAATCTTGACATTTTTTTTCGAAATTCTAGCCAGCTCGTATCAGAGAGGGAGCTGATTTGACGACCTTTGGTGAGAACTTCGACCAGCCAGACACTATCCTTGGAGTCTTCCACCTGCTCGAGGAAATGGGCTTCCCCTGTGAAGTTGGTCACACTGGTGTTTTCCTCCAGGGTTGTCTCTGTACATGTATCCTCCATGACAGGACCTGTAAAACATGAAATTAACAATTATAGAAAAACTTGTAGTTATAATTTTAACAAATGAGGTGCACAGGTGCTAGCCTCATCTGTCAATACATCTATATTATGAACAAACATCATAAATTGGTGCATTGTACAGTGTGTGTGCTAAGTTTACGGAGATAGGGGTCAGGCAGTGTATAGCACTACATATACATATGTGGTAGGAAATGGCCTGTAGTGCACCTATTGTTGTGCCTTGTCTGCCTGGTATAGTCCTGTTCAGAGTGGTGTCATTTGTAGTTTCATGCTTTTCTGTTCGTGTCTCTGTTAGTGCTCTGCTTTAATTTGTGAAGTTTTGTATTGTTGTTTTGGTACATTTGTATATAGTCTAGTATAATATATTATTTTTGTTTCAGGGATTCATTTTGAAAGTTATTTGCATGATTAGGCCCATGTCAGTGTTTTCTTTTGATTGTTGTGAATGTTTGTCTTCATTAATCATCTGTGTTAATTAATATTTTCAGTTCAGAGGAAATGGTCGAGTTCAGTTTGTTTTCAACAAACAGCATTCGTCATGCTCCTGTTAGTATACATACATACATGTATCTATACACATTTAACACAATTCAATGTGAATTCATTATGTATGGAGCCATACAATTATTTCTGATTATTCTTCTATATCGTTAAAATATGCAGATTTGAAACTGACCAGTGGACTCCACAAGATCGGACAGCTCCCTTTTTTCCACTGCACCCTCATAACTGATGCCCCTCTGTTCAAGTAAAGCTTTCAACTTCAGTACCGACATCGTCATCGGATCCAAGAGTCGACGAGAAATGTTACCGGACTCCACCCAAGTCACGGTCTCGAGGATACGGGCCAGGACGAACAAGACCATCACATACAAAATCACTAGTACTAATTTTAACCACATTGTTTGTTCTGGTCAAGATATATATATAGTTTAAACAATGCGAGTCAATTCGATTGAAAAAAGATGAAACTGCTTGGGTGGACTGTCCTAATTTGATCTGTAACAGTTGGGCTTACTGACATATTGTCAGCATCTGATTCTCTGGTTTGTGTATATTTCAGATGACAGCTAGATCTGACGTGTCAACATCGAGATCAGCGCCAACTGTCAAACACAAAACGCTTGCAAATGCACCGCAGAAACCAACCCGTCCATTTTAACCGGTACTTTCAGCAAGAAATGGCACAGAGTTTACAATTTCCGCAATTCCAGGCCCGTGTCCTTGCCTCATATTGACATACTGATGCAATTTTTCATTACACGGTCGACTCTTGGACTAAATATGGCGACTGTCAAAACAGATCACGTGATTCAATTCGTGTCTGATTTTAGAGTCGACTGGCAGATCCGGGTCGATGTGCCGTCCGGATATAATGGACAAATAATTTGAAAGTTGATAATTTTTATGTGAGAAATCAATATTCGTAATGTATTGTATGGAAATTGAAACCAATCGATTTTTCGCAAATAAAAATGAAATAAAATCAAAAGTTGGTTGTATCACGCCAATTGTCTCAGGTTGCAATTGTATATGTCGATATTTTATTTACAAAAAAATAAATTCTGTTGATTCCGTTGCAGTTGTTATTTTCAGTGACTGCATTTTACAACTTCAGTTGCACTGATTAAGCCTAAAAATGTTTGTATTTTTTAAATTTTTATTATTATTTTTTTTTAATCAGCGTCATAACAAATGGAACTGTTTCAGTAACGTAGCTGGTAAAAACTGACACTAGCTACAGTATGTGTCCATAATATTTCAGTGTTCGTGTCGATTATCATTTTAAAAGTAAAATTCACTTTGAAATCGTTTCAAAACTTGTGCGATGAGTGACAATGTTTTTGATCAAGCCAAATACATGTAGTGTTTTTTTTCCCCAATGCCACTAACCCTGTGCTCCCTTTGGGAACCTGGCATTGCTTGGATTTTGCGTATATTTACTGGTGTCGTCAATAAAGCATAATGTCACAGTACCCAAATCAGGACAGTACCCAAATTGTAACACTTAAAGGAAAAAGTAACAAGAAATTTGTATGCTGTGCAACGAAGTATTTTTGAATTGAAAATATAAATTGAAGGATGCTAATATACTAGTAAAACATTATATGAACTTTATTTACTGCCACTTATGGTTACAATCACAGTTTTAATTTGTAAATAATGCGAAAATATAACGTCTTTAAATGATGTGCCATGCGACGGTATTGATTTTTAATTTTTGTGTTTGACTTTTCACAATCCTCCTATTTCACAACTAATGCTAGTTTGGAAAAGAAATTCATACAGAAAGACCCTTGACTCTAAAATATTCCAAAGATATGCCATGTTCTGTTAAATACTGTTTTCATCTTCAAATATGAGCCAAAACTGGTAGTGGTGTCCCGATTTGGGTAGAGCTACACCTGTTTTTCGATTACATATTATTACATCATTATTTCACTAAAAAGTGTCCCGATTTGGGTACTGTGACATTAGACATTTACTCAACAATTGGTCTTATTTGCCTTGTGCTCTTGCAATCGCCTCCATACAAATCTTGATCACATTCTGCCTTTTTATGCTCGAATTAAAGTTTAGCTGAAAGTTCCAAGTTTGTATTTTTTTCCAGCAAATAATTTGTTTGAGTTCCTATTGCGTTGCTTTACATTTAAAGGACCAAGGTGTTTGCTCCTCTACTTTTCGCTTTCTTTGTTTTTACAAGCTAAAGTTGTTCCATAGCTACAGACCAGTACCGTGACTGCCTTGGCTCGAGTAGACATGTGCAGACACATGTTTTTGTCAAATGTTTGTTTTTAGTCAGTGTAAATTCAAAAACTTGGAAAACTGAATATGTGTTTTCAAGAAAAATAAAGATTATATTATATTATATCCAGGCTGTTTTGTATTGGTTTAGTACAAAGTATGAAAAATCATTATAAATATTTTTAAATTAATGGCAATGCCACAACGCTGAACAACTTTATGGTCCGGAAAATTCCAAATAGCAAAAGCTCAGACACCAAATCAAAGGATTCCCCTCGTATTGAAAATGCCTTGTCTTCCGATACTTCTCAAAGTAAGATCATACCCTGATTTGTCATGTATAGGATATATAGCTCGGAGTTAGGTTTGTAGATTATGAAAATTTCACAAGAATCATCATAAATAACGTTTTATCGCGGGCTTGATATCATCTCGTTGCTCAACTAAGCCATTACACATCTTAATACCACCCATGTAAGTATTTCATTAGTTTACAGACTCTGTATAATCAGTAAGTGGAATAAAATGGAGTGTGGATTTTGAAAAATTATCCTTTTTTTTTTTAACTTCTGACTTTCCGACCCTTTACGCTACGATTCCCTATACAAAACAGAAGGAATGCCTTAATCGTTCTCTTATTATGAGAGCTTTCTTAAAAAAAAAAGAAAAAGAAAAAAAAGAGTGGCAATCTGCGATGTAAATGCATGATTGTAAATTGTTTGGGAGCATATTTTGTGAAAAACACAACAAATGCTAAATACAGAAGATGAATTTGTGAGAATGATTTAATTTCTGGTTGGCACTACCTTTGCTGAGTTCGGTGGCGAGAATTTCCATCAGTTAGCAAACTGTAGGTATTCTTACTTTACTCAGATTCCACTAGACAATGTTTTGTTTTGTTTTCATACCAGGCTAAAGTTATTGTGCGATAAGATTTTT
>JAULCA010466412.1:9236-35067 GCA_032360845.1 Crassadoma gigantea | reverse complement strand
TCCCATTTTGTTGCATTAAATTTAATGTCTTATTTTTGGAAAGTACGTGTTTATTCATAAAAATGTATCTATATATGTCCCTTTTTATGTGTAAATTCCCAATCATTTGCATAGTTATGAGTCATTTTTAAATTTTAAATTCTAAATAAAAATTCTAAATGTCAATTTAATACTCCGTGCATAGTAATTGTTATCACATACAGTTTGCATTAATCTTTAAATATGCAGAATTTTGTCGAATTTTGTTATTTTTATTTTCTCTCTTATTCGTTTTTTGAACTCGGTGCCATTAAACCATGGCGGACTGATTACGAGTTTTAATTCCGTTGAGAGACCAGGAAACTGTTTCGTTATTTATGAACAGCTTTGTTTCGTGTGTCAGTCTGTTTTTCTCATATGACTAGAAGATGAAAGGCTCTAGAAATGTGAAATTTATTCCCACGTAGGGGTCCATCAAACATAGGTCACAGATGGACAGAAAGCTGGTAGTGCTATAATGTACGGAATGATTAAAACTAATAATACACATACTAATATGTCAATATACAAAAAACTTGATATACGTTAAGTGGTTATACGCTCCAAAAATATTTTAATTTTATTTATTTTTTATTTTGTTATTATATTTACTTTACCATGACGTACAACGTTATGGAGTATTATTGTCAATAAGATGAGTAGCTGGGTATATAAATTTTCGATATCCGGGAGGGGCGCCGTGAAAGATGGAGGAATAATGATCTGTTTTGGAAAGGCTTATCACCAGTGATAACAGGCTAGGACCGCGCCGGTAACAGCTAAACTTGCCCCTCTTTTGTAATTATTCAGCGGAGGGTGGACGCGAGCTTAGCGCTCTGTTTCTCTTGTACGCGTTTATTTTCCATCTCAAGTCATTTTACGTACAAAAACGAGTTGACATTAGCATTTCAAATCATTCACTTGAAATAAAAAGTTGAGATATTGATAATACTTCTACATGAATATAGGCGTGGTTAACTGTTTTAAGTCTGTGTATAATGATTGGACGACATAAACTAAACGGTAGGTTTATTGTTAATCAAGCTCCGCCCATTTCTTGTTATGGAGGAAGGCAACCTTCAATAGAACTGTACCATTTATTTGATTGGCAAACGGAATTCTATATGCGCACTCATGTGTACTGTGTAAAGCGGTGAATGGGCGGGGCCTAGGGAGGTGTTATGGTTTACGTCAACCGCAACAATGAAACGTGAGCTGTGATTGGCCAATCCAGCAGTTGTCGCGCCACGGCAGTCTCTTCTGGTATAACGACCGGCGTCGTACAATTGAATATGTTGCGAATCTACTCATGAAACAACGTGTACTTGTATGCGGGATCACATTTAACATCGCTGTTTGAGCGGACAAAACTACTATTTATTCGTACAGGACTTGTCGAGAACTCGGATGATATCCATCAGTGTACAGCATGGTGCAGTGTGTTGGAAAACTTACACTGTTCATATAGTCTTGAGTTTTGTAAAATGTGCGTATATAGATATATATATTTACTTTCATCGTTACATTTTATTAATCCCTAGGTGTACGTATGTATGTATACATACAGCACGTGGTACGGGTTGTATGTTTATCATACAATCACTGATACATACAACATTATCCGTGAACCGTTATTGGGCCTTATCACCACAACCTTATCTACTACCGTTATAACGGGGCCCTCCGAACAACACCACTACAATGACGATTTGAGATTAAAATGTGATTTTTGATAATTCTATTTTTTTTCTTGCATGCATAATGAATTATTCTTAAACTATTTAATTTTATGTCATTTTTTTAAGAATTCGGTGAAGATTTTGTGTTGGATTTATTGTGGGTGATGACCGGTAAGATACAGTTTATGATAACAAATCTGATTGAAATTATTGTATTTTATTGCAGATTAAGCTAGTTGGTGATATCGAGACATTGGCCAGATCACGGGAGGACTTGCTAACATACAGACACTTCACATCCTTCTCGCTGGATATTTACACGGCTACTCAAACCTTCAACCAACCATCTGAAGATAAGCGATCGGGACTTGAGAGTAAATTTTCTCCAGTTGTTGTGACTTAACTGTGTATTTTGCTTATTTACAATGGAGGTCCCTACAGAGCAGCACGCTGCCTCTTGGTTGCGAGGGCCCGATGCCCCCCGGAACTACCCCGAGAACACCTCTGGGCTGCTGCCATCAGAGGATATCGGGGACATGTTTACCCCCCATTTTTTGGACTCTAACGGGGGCCACATGAACCCAGCAGGATATTATCCCAACCCCCGGGCTATGGGATACAGACCATCTCACGGTAAGCTTACACGTTGTGCTACTGATAAAGTGTTATCAAATAGATTTTATCAAAACATAATAATATTTCAGACTTATAAGAGGTTATTTAAATTATATTAATTATTTTTTGAGTGAATACATGTATTTTCTAAATAAATACTACATTAGTTATTAAGTAATTTGCATCTTTATACTAATATTAATTTATCAGTTTTGGGGTATTTCTTCTGATTTATTAAAATATGAAATTAAAGAGAAGAGAGTGAATGAATGCAGTGAATAAGATTTGGTTTATTTTGAAAATTAATATAAAATTCTTCTCATGCGTAGAGACATGCATAAACTTAAAGATGTAAGTGTGAAAAAAAGCATATGTGATACACATTAAAATTCAAGTAGATCTAGTTTATTTTTAAATATGTATTTATACACATATATTACACAGCTCGCCGTCTCCCTCTAGAAGTCTAGTTTATCCCGGGTCTGCCACTTAGTTTTCTAAACGTAAACATTTACATTTTTGTGTCTCGTTCACGGTAGGAATATTTGTATGATATATTGTAAATGAAGCGAGTTAAACCAGCGCTGTAGGAATTAAAGTCTAATCTCTTTTTGACAAATCGCGGAAAGAAAAACAAATAGCAAATCGGATTGTAAAATAGTCACAGCGGATTTTACCTGTCTCCGACGTAAAAACATACAGACATTTTCGCCGTGCCCCCAGACAGGTGACTTTTGATATTTACGTATACAAAATGTTCGGATGTATTTCTGAAGCGTTTTGGCATTATACGGTGTCAAGACTTGTGATTCTGCTAACGGCTTGTACTTCACGTGTGTCTAATTTCGGGTGAAGAGACTGTTGAAAAACGGAAGCGATTGAACTCGATCTGGTCCGTGAATTAGTCTGAACTCTTACAGTAGTCTCCATGAAGTCCTACAACTATAAGCGAGTAGCCAACTGCTTTATAATTCCCTTTTTCATATATACACGGTATGTCTCTAATTTCAATATAGCATGATCAATTGTAATTTTTGTTCCGAGCGTAAACTTCCCTGTGTTGAATCAAACGTGTAATCGTTAAAAGTCTACCAAAGCCACCTACCAATTAACTTCACTTGACTTCATAGCAAAACTTATCATTTAAAAAAAAAATGAATTATGTAAGCTAGGTAAACAAAACACTTTTTCATTTTATATTTTTTCATTAAGAAAACTAAAAGAAACTAGATACAGATACCATATTTATTTGTTTTGAAGTATAAGGCAATATAACTATCTATTAAATTTGAAACCTAATTATTGTTAAATTTAGCTAATATATTTTTCAATATAAATTATTTAGAAACCACAGTCAATATTTTTAGGCTACAAAACAAATGACATTTTCACAAAATGTGTTGGTTTAGCACCAAAAAAAGAGAAATCGCTACTTTAGATAATTGTTTTAATTTGCCGTCTATTTTCTGTCGAGGAGGTATGTGATAATTCGCGGTCCGGCGTCAGTGAGGTGTATTTTGTCAGCACAACTGTTTCGGCTTCTGACTTCTAAGTATACAGCCCCTAACTGCCCCGTCAGGCGCATGGGATACCGTTTCATTTTCAATTTCTCCGGCAATTACTCTCAGATTGTTTTACACGGCAAATTAAATACGCTATATAAATATAGCTGACTTTAAAACAATTGACATATAAAGAGGACATTTATGAATTCCTCAATATTCACGGCGACGTTTTACCGTCAATCGTATAAAACATTTTCCGTGGAGAAATATATCGTTGTCTGTTGCTTTTACTACCGTTCTAAATCAAAATCTGCTCCATACTCAACTATCAACTTTCGCTGTCATTTCTATGGCCCCTTTCGATGTATTAGAATTAGTTTAATAATTACTCTCTCTGGTATTCCAGATGTTTTTGCTGCCAAACGTTTTTAGACGCTGTCAGAAATTACTGTAGGTTGTGAAATTTTCGGCTGTTTCAGCTGCGAAGCGATAGGTTTATAGTGCCCAATTGGACCCCCGCTGAATACTAGTTTCTCCTGACTCCCTGGGACCCAGCGATCTCCCCATGGGCGGGCCAATTAACCCCGTCCCCGGCCTGTCTCGTCCCTGCTCCCTATATTAGGCTCTGACCACGGAGGCAAACCCGTCTGGTACTCCCTCCCTAAATCCAGACCCTCTTCTGATTCTAATTATCCACCAATTAATTTAATTGAAAGACAATTTGCCTCAATTTAAAGGTAGAAATCTCACTGTACAAATGTGTTCCTACTTTTCCACTACATTTCTCAAGCTTCCCCTCGTCTGTCTTGTACCAATTGAAAGGGAAAAACACAGAACAGCACCGAGATATGTGCTCCTGTAGAAATACATGAAACCCAAAACCGAGTCCTGGAGCGTGGGATTTATCCGTCAAGTCCCCCCTTTACACACCCCATGTAGGTCAAAAATGAAAAATCTAAAAAATGCCACATTTTTCATATAAGTGCGAAATATGACTCTTGCCAATTAATTTAGTCGGAGAACTTGTCTAAACACTCGGAGAATAAATATTTCTGTGATATAAAAATCATAAATATAAATCATAATTGAAAAAAACCCGCGTGTGTCAGTGAGAACTGGTACAGGCATGTGTACATGCACCTTATCACACGGTTAATGTTAAAATTAGATATCTCGAATGTAATAAATATTTTCATAATATTCGCAGAAACAAATTTGTAACCGTGTACAAACAATCGTTATTGATAGCGAGGTCTGATTCCCTTTTGACACGCCACACTTCAAAGCTGGGGACGGAATCATTTGAATTTTTACAATTGTACAAACGAAATAATGTTAGAAATAAAACAACATTTACTACAAAATTAATTCTAGGTTAGAATATAAATGTTTCGTATTCACATTTCCTTTCCCTACTTTGAATCAATTTAAAAAAAAAAATCAGCATGTTACATCCCAATATGTATACATATGTTTCCACGCTATGTGACAGTTTAGTTTGCGCAAAATGACATTAATTTACACAAAATTGATAACAGTGGAACATTTTAATGAAATGAAATATGTTTGTCTTAAATTCTATACATCATTTATTGCCACTGTAGGACTTTAAGATAATTCTAGAAAAAGTCCCAAACACTATTTAATTTTATAATAAAAAATTGTAATGAATCAAAGCTAGAATCGTGTAATATAATTTTAAAAATGGAAAAATATCATTATCCCTTCTGGAGACACGACATAACAATTCGGAACCTAATTTATAGCCTTTTCGATTGGATTTATATTACATTAGTAATGCAGACATTCGGTGAAATATGTTGTATTGTTGAATCTAACAACCGTAATTCATGTTTGAAAAATGAGTTTGAGGGGGACACCCCATAGACAAGTTTACCCTTAACAGAAATACAACGAAATTAAAAACGAATTTAAACTAAAACTTTGCTATATCATACTGAATGATTTGAAAAATTCCTGCATAATTACGAAATAAATTTTATCAAATCATATAAAATATTGTCAGTTTATAAGAATATACCACTAGTTACATTGATTTATATTTTGGAATATAATTGAGGTAGATGCTAATTTGTTTTATTTTATTTAGTTACAGGTGGGAGTCAGGTCTGCCGTCCACATTTCCACAATCCCCTACACAGCTGGCTGACGGACAGTAAGTCCATGGTACCCCACGCAGCCCATCAGTGGATGAGCCCCTTCACTGGCAAGTCCCTATCACACCCCAACCCGGCCGCACCCCTTTCGGTGCATCCGGCTACCTCAAATGCATCCAGCTCCTTCAACTTCCCGCCAACTCCACCCAAGGACGGTACCCCGGAAAATGTGGCCACTTCGACAGAATATACCCCGGAAAACAAACCATCGCATAACAAGCACGGTGACCCCCAGGAAAATGCTTCCTCCTTCTTTGGCAGTCATGGGGGAGGTCACACCGCACACCCCGTCCCCACGTACCCCTCCTTTGGGGGCTCCGAGTATCCCAGCGGCCCCCTCGGGTTTCACGCCGCCAGTGTTTTTAAAGCCACATCCGCACTATCCCGACCCCGCACAAAGACAAGGTCAAGTGCAGGTAAATATCTTTATAATTTCACATCTGATTTAATAATTCCTTTTGGGAAAAATTCTCGTTTTATATGATACATATTAAAAAGGTTTTTTATCCTTTCAGATTTTAATTTCGATATCAAGGTTAAATCGCTTTATCATCGAGTTTGTATATTCATGTAAACACCTTAAATGAAACGTGTACCGATAAACAATATATTTACGACCAGTCCTGTAATAATTGTCTGCTTCTCACAATACACACGACAACAAATCATCTGAAATAGATGCAGCAATAATTCATGAAATGGACATTTTAATGTATTGGTAGAAATATGGCCTAAGAAAAGAATAAAATTAGTTGCTTAAATAATACTTATATTCAGTACAGATTCTATTTTTGAAATGATTTAACACGACATCGATCCAATCTTGATGGACGTCTTGCTTAGTCGTGCATCAGATAAAGCTAAGAAAATTTCCTGTTACATTTAGTCAGTATTCGTGGCCTTGATTTAAAAGTTGTATGCAACACTCGAGGTGTTCCGGATAGTCCGGATGACACGCGGGAGGACCGGTAGTTGGTTTGACAAATAGTATAAACGTGGGCTGGGGAAGTCAACTACATTTATAATCAGATTAAGTCAACCTAATTTAACAAACATCTATATCTATAATTATGAATACGAAATGTAAAATAAAAATATATTTTTTATAAAGAAAAATAGTTTGCAATCGATGTTTTCATAAATATGTGTATTCTTTAATTTTTAATTTAATTCCCACAGAATAAAAAAAAACCATTGATTATATGGGTTTTCCGGGCGTGGCATTGTTTAACTATCCGGCTAAATTTCAGATGATTGTTTTACCATAACCACTACACACCATCAGGTGTACGTTATGAAATATCATAGTGGTTGTTTTATAAAAAGCATATGTTGCCCGTTAGCGTGAAGTCTGTTTCTAATTATGAATAAAGGGGAAAACCATGTTTACAAATGAATGTGCTTGTGAAGGCGAGATATACTTAGTCAGATTTCGCCTCATAACGCGTAAGTGGCCCGTTAATTGATTTACATGGGTAAAATGGCGAGGAGAATCCCCTGTTAGCATTACTGACAGCAGTAAGTGGGTAAAGATTTCGCTACACACAGAAATATACTATTAATTTTTCAAATAAAATTACAAAACATGTTTATAAGTATATTTTTTATAAAAAATACGTTATTTGAATAGATAAAAGCAATCGTGTAATTAAGATAATATATTTTTTTCTTAATTCGGCCATATTAAAAAATAGTTTCATCATTATCAAATCAAGCGAGATTCCAGTAAATGTTTACGTTAAAAGTTGGAAGTTTAGAGTGTTAATAGTAAGGACAGGTACCCTTATACACACCTTGTCTTCGTTAGCGAGCAAATCCTAGTCTTAGGACAACACTATAAATAATTAACACAAACCCATCATTACGCTTCCAATTCTCACAACGCATTGACGCATCTGCTGAAACCAACATTTCTTTGAAACTGAAGTTTGTAATCGATAATTATTAATCCCAGCGGCTGATAGTACAGGGACATACAACTACAAATCGTGTTAATGAGCTAACTACACCTTCGGATTGTCAGAGCCATTCGGTTTTGTTCATTGATAATTCTTAACGAATAACGTTTTGCATAGAAATAAACGATAACATATACGAAGACGATGTGCGAAACAGGATAAGTGACGTGATCAATACTTGTTTATAAATATGTTCGAGATACATATGGGGCGTTCTCGTGGCCATTTGTATCCCGTTGCAGTAAACACATCGCGCTAATGTTTCTATTTACGTTTCGGGCGGATTTATCTAATTAAATGAAAAAGTGAAAAAGATCGAATTTTGTGCCATTAAAAGGCAAAATTCCTTAAACTGCCAAAGACCCACTCGTACATCAATCATGTAATGGACCGATATGCTTGTTACTTCAGTTAAATAGACGTTTATGCAATTCATTTTTTTATTCTTGAATAGGAAAATGAATTATGTCAACATATCTTAGGATGTGATATATGTGCTCAATATTCTTTCATAAATCATACATGTACTCTGCTCGCTACAGCGTATTTCAACCGTGCTGAGATTAAACAAAATAACCCTAAGTCTAAAGAAGAGAAGTCGAGCCAGGTTTTAAGACGGTCGTATTAAGAAACACCTGTTTGTCATGGCCTTAGTATTGAATGCGATCGACTTGCTCTAATGAATATTTATACGAAAGTATTTATAGATATATTTACTAATCTTGCTATAGTAAGAGATCTGTCCACTGACTCTAGTCACCGTTGGTGTTCATTGCCGTCCATTTGTCTTTGACTCCGATTCCCATGGGGTCCGTGCCCGTCCGTCTGACCCGTACCCTGGTGCGCGGTTGGGTGTGACACCCTTACTTTAAAAAAGTTGAAAATTAGACGTAGTGGTCGAGCCGTGAGGCTTATGGCTATGAGCCTGCTAATTAGGGGGAGTAGAAAGAGAAACGTACGAGTTTGTGTTAGTGCTCTGTGGGTCAAGTACTACTGGCGACAGGTGGCTGTCACGACGGCCAGACCTGGCCACCCTAACACAATCCGGACCCGCCATCCGGCTCCGCTCTGTAAAGTACTTATGACTGGTTACGTGAGCTATATGATAGCTTGCCTCCTTATGGGCACAGCAATTAAATGAATACACTCATGATTATATACAAACTGCTTCTATATTTTACATGTGCATTTACCGACAGTCAAGTACTGAACACTTTGTCATAATGAAAAACGAGCAGTTATTTCTCTGATAAAATCATATATATATGTTGAGTAACGATGTCTTACTATCTGTCTCTTTATGTTCTTATTGACGTCTAATTGTTTGTTTGTTTGTTTGTTTGTTTTACATACCCAATTACAGAGGTTTTACCTTTTTCAGTATTTGTTTCAGAAGGAAGAGAGTGCGTTAACTGTGGGGCTACATCCACACCTTTATGGCGGAGGGACGGAACAGGACATTACCTGTGCAATGCATGCGGTCTCTACCACAAAATGAACGGACAGAACCGACCCCTCATCAAACCTAAGCGACGCCTGGTGAGTACATCTTGAAATATGTCCCCTCCCCTTCACCCCAACACACACACCTCAGTACCGTTACACTCCTCAAAACATCCCACATGCTAACATTTCTCCACAAACATGACACCGTCAGTATTCTCATATTTACACGTGCCAGGATACAGATATATTTTTAGGAGTTTTAAAGTAACTGTTGCCCAAATATAATTACCATCACTCTAATTAGGACAACAACAGCTGAAAATTTAAAAGATACTGTATCAATTAAACCTAATTATTCATTGTTGAGTTTTGTAAACGTCATATTAAATTAATGAATAGAGTATAAAAAATGATTTATATTTTAGTAGTTCAAATATCTCCGAATAGGATTCATATGCCGAACTAATTGTTTAAAAAATCCATAACGACAGAATAAGTTTATGCATTCTCTTTGAGGACAAGTTCTGGTATCGAGGCATCGTGTCACAGTGCCGGATATACTAAACCATGCGAGTGGAACTCAGTCGGCCACGGGAACTACAATTTTAATGACAATGCTATAACAAAGTATTTCCCACGAGTAATAACACGCAAGCAAGCGAAACCATCTGAAAACATTAAAATACTACCACCTTTTCACACATAGAATAATACCGTGTGCGACTAATGAATATTATGACGTCATTTACGTTAATTGACGGTACCGTTCGGGTTTTTAAAGCTATTTTTAAGATAAATGACATGTGTTTTCCAACGCCATGTGTGTCGGCGTTTATGGTCGTGATTTTACCAATAGAGACACTGGGGTGTAACATTATAACACCAAGACATCCTATATTCCCCACAGCTTTTAACACCCTGTCAGCTCGCAAGGAATATGTTTATTTTCACTTGAGTTTATTCCTTGCCGAGATATGCATGTCGAAAAACGCCCATTCGCTGTACAAATCACTGTACGGCGGGCAGGCGATTTACAAACGGCGGATCGATCAGTCAACAGCATAACATTAGCCATTTCTTCATAAATATTTCCTCAAAGATAAGCTTTGTTTTCTTTAAATCTGATAAAACGGGGGGAAATCTTCATGTCCAATGCTGCGGTTTTACTTAGAGAAAAATCAAGAAAAAAAAATATTTATAAAATGTTTGTGTAGGGGGGTTAGGAAAGGACATGTATGAAAGGGAAAGAAGATTTGGACGTAGTAGGCAGTATTACATGAAGTAATAGGTACACAGGCGTCTGTGTTTTTTGCTTGGTTGGCTGAGGAATTCCCTTTTCGTGACAGCGGGGCCTTTACACGAAAACAGCGGTGGGTGGGCGCTCCTGTCTGGGCTACCAGTCCTGGCGCCGACCAAAAGTTGGATTTACTTCAACACTTTCAGTTTGGCTTCAGGGATACAATTCCACTAAGAAAACCGGGCTGTGTTAAAAAACCATAATGACCTGTGGTCTGATTTACACAGACTGGTAACATCGCCGGACATTCTTACCCACACTATATACAGACGACACAGTTTAACTCTCTGTATACAGATATCATAATCCCATATCACAAGTTCTTTCTTATCGATCTATAGTTTATTTTTTAACAATATATATTTTAACACTTATTTAAATTTCTTTTGAATGAGATAACGGTGAGGTGAACGGCACGTGCCTTGACGAGTGTAAGAGGTGGAAAATTTAGATGGTATTGATACAAGGATTAGTTGCGATACAACCGTAAACCAAACTCTTAAACGCCTGTATTCTCATTTGTTTGGTTTGATGTGATAATACAAATAAATCGGGTGCTTAAGATGAGCCTACTTGGCAGTCATCAATGGAGGTGGTCCTCTACGTATTTACTCTCTCGGCCCTACTCGACAGTTGAAGGCGTGGCTAAACACTACCGCATACAAAGAAAACTGATATAAATTCATACCGTTTTTATAAAGCAATTGAATTCCACTGAATCGGTCATACGAAGGATAATTCACATGTACATACACACTAATCTGAAGGTAATGGAGTTTAAATGAACAGCTCCCCATCGTTATCGCGTTAACCTCAGCATATACAGATTCTACATGTTTTCTAAATTCAATGACACCTCTTGATGAACTGGTCAAGTTTACATGTCTGTGGGTATTTGATTCCTTGACCAGCTGTTTACACATACCCACTTAAATCATCCCCGTCTCGGAAGAAATATTTAATAGACTTTGCCTCTATTTTCTCCATAACTAGAAACTATCAATCCCGTCAGTGTTTTTATTTATCTGAACCTGGAAGCTGAGCCTGCTGGCACCGGCCCCAGCACTCCCCAAATTCATAACATGCCACCGTAGCAAAAGAGGGCATCACTCAAATCCGCAGGTTGTTGCCTCCTCGTATATTCGCATAAATATATAACTATTTTTAACTCAATCCTTGACAAATTGAGTTTTATAATAATTATTCTATGTCTTGCTAACAATTTTGTATCAAATGAATAATTGATCAATAAGGAATTCATGTCTGTTCGGATGCATAATATCTAGCAAAATTGTAGTCAAATAATGGAGTTAAATATTGCGATCGAAGTGACGAATATAACATGAATATTTATATTGTCATAGGCGAAAACTCACATTTATCACCGATATTAACTAATTATATAGGTTGCTCACGACAACAACTGAATAAAGGCGTAAATAATTCAAGTCCTTATGAAATTACCAACTCCTTTTTTTCAGTCTTTATGTGCTTGTTATTTTTATTTTAATTTTTATCAGCCACCAAAACTAGCAAATATAAAAATCTACGCTTCAAATATTAAAAAATGTTAAAAAATAATTCAGGATATAACGATTTAGGATGCCGACTTTTATCATGAAAATCTCTTTACATATTTACGTATCAATAAAGCACTTGTCACATTGACCTGATATTATCTGTACTGCGCTAGGTGTCGATGTTAGCGTTTTTCCTGTGACATTACGTAAAAAACCTGTGATATATGCTACTGTTTATATTTCAAATATTCATGGGCGCTAGTCTTTGATTCTTTATATTTCTATGTTTAAAGTCGGAAAATCAAAGAACTGAATTTAAAAGTTGGCGAGTATTGTCCTCCAGGCGAAGTACTGTTGCGTTGTGTTCGTATAGACAACAGTTCATTATCTGATCGAGCCGTGGGCAGGGAATGCAGAGTCTCTTTTAATTTCTCAGCTGACAGAGTTCAAATTATAAGGCCCTCAGGTTATGATTTATAAAACTGTACGAATTTTAATGCGCGCGTCCAATATGCCATCCTTATGCCACGGCACAGGTAATTTTGTTTGTCTATAAAAGATAGGTATCAGAACGAACAACAAAACAACTTTGTGTATATCAACCTTACAATCGTTAATGATCAGCGCGAAAAGAAACAAAGAAATATTCTAAAACAAAAGAAATAAATATTTTGTTCCATTTGACAGGTTAAATGTCAGGTATTTTATTCCTTAGAGATATCAAGTTTTCAAACAACCCGACTGAAATACATTTGATCATCTATTGGCAATTTTCTTTAAGTTCAACATTGAGCAAATACCGTATTGAATGCTATTGTTCCGGATTGATCATTTAGAACAAGGCTTTGTACACGAATCTCTTTAGCTGAGACCAAAGATGGCATATTTACCGATCTAGATAGGAGATTGGAGGTGCAAGATTTAGCGATTAGCGCTGAAGAACTATTCTCTATGTAAACGAACGAATTTAAACAATCAGATGGCTGAGATAAGGTGGCATTATAGGGCCTCGGTCGTATCGTTATATCTAGTGGTACATTTCGATACATTCAAAAGAAAGAAGATACTAGGGTCGTATGTGTCTCGGAATACCATTAGAACATACTAAAACACAACGACACTCCACGAGCCGTGACGTTTTACCGTGACGTCAGACAATACCCTTGCTCGAGCTTGTTTGAAGTGAATTATGTCATCGTAGACGCCTTATCTTGCTCCAATTTAGATATGGGCTAAATAATATCGGCAATATCTAACTACGAAACAGACCACGATTTTCAGCCCCAGTGATCAATGCCTAAAGAACGAATACAAATGTTTGTTTGTTCGTTCAATTTAAACAAAAATGTAGATGAGGTACCGAGCAACCCTGTGAGCCGTGCCATCTGATTTGGTCAAATCGAATAATTGGGATCTGTCTATGAGGCAAACTGTTATTCCAGCCAACACAACTGTATCGCTCCGAGCCTGTCAGGAAGAGACAATCGTACAATTTGTCGATGATATTTCTCGATTTTAGATTGTAAATTGACGATTTGAACAATTTGGTATTAAATTATCGGTTTGATTACGCCTCGATTGAAATCTAATCATTTGAATTTCTATCATCGTTGTCGGCTATCATCGTGAACCCGTGGGTGGTATATAAATGGTGAAATATACAGCGCGAGTAGTTACTGATAATGCTAATAAGGAAACGTCAACACTTTGTAGGCCTAACACGGCTTTTACAAAGTAATCAACTTAGTGTAAAACTCAACATCTAATTTATTTTACATGACTGAATTTATTTATCTTATGAATATAAATTTCTTGATAAATTATACATATTTTTATTATTCTTTAATTTCAGTCCCCACTTCAATTTTAGTCTTTCTTTTGTATTTTAAAATTAATATTTTTAGTACCAGAATTTCTAAAAAAACAAAAATGAGGGAAAAGAAAACCAATAATTATCCGTTTCACTATCTTCGGCCATAGGCTAGTTGTAATTATGGGAAGTTCAGGGTAGTTTTTATTGGCTTTGAGAGGCCATAATATCCTTCTTACAATATTAGTTTGTTAAATTAAGCACACTGTTCATAGAAAACAGTGTTCATAAAGCCCTGAAGAAGTTGAACTGGATAAACAGGCATTTAAAAGCATCTATTGACTGTTTTGAAACTAGGTATAATAGCTGTGTGTAGCCTGTTATAGCCCCCAACATTTTACCTCTCCTATAGCGGTGGGAATTTGCCAATTTAATGAAATGAATAGTGTTTGTCTTCTTGTTGCTTTTATAAAAATATTTTGGTTTGAAACAATTCTGCCTTTGTATTGTGCCTCCGTTCAGCGTGCACCCTACCCGGTAGCACTCCGCTCAGATTACGCCGCATTACTGATGTGAGCACAGGGCAGACAGGTCACTGTCACGAATTGTCATCTTCCGCCACAAAACAAAGATCCGAGCGTGTGTGTAAGATGGGTTTTGTATGGTTTTATGTCAAACGAGGGTAAGAAGGCGTGCGGTTTCCGTCTTCTTTTGTTAAAAGCCATGTTCAGGTAAAAGGCGCCGAGTGGTTTGAAGGTTATACACATTTTACTATCGTTTTACATACGAAATTCAAATATTAATTTTTTTTATACTCTGTCACACAGTGGGCCCGGAGGGTGCTCATGTATTCTCTCGGTACGGCATTAGGGGCGCCATGAATGTCAGTTAGGCGGAGTAGTCATTTTAGTGATATGTTGTAGCTAAAGGGGTAGAGCTCCGTGTTACAGATCATTGCCTCGCCCTGAAATTCATTTAGAATGTACATTGAAACGGATATCTCAAATATACCACGACGTATTGTACACATACACCACAGAACACCAGTGATAGCCCTGGGATAACTCGGCCACACTCAGTTTCCTTATTTTCTTGTTATTTTGTACTATATAAACTAACACGACATCGCTATCCGCGAGGCAGGGACTTTGTGTGTAAACATGAGCTTAGACCCGCTATGTCTATTGCGCTACAATAATAAACCCGAGTCACATCTCTCTCTATCACACAGTCTAAAGCCGCTCTATCGCCACCGTTCATTAGACAAATCGAGCCGATCGTTAGAAAATGTTGATGTTCGGTTGTAACAGATGTGAAATCGTTGCTGTTGGGAGCAAACCTATTAGGAACAGATTGTATTTGTACTTCGTTTACAACGTACAATGATTCATAAAATATAGCAGTAAATAGCTGATCTGTTTTATTTCTAAATTTTTGTCATCATCACTGTATTTGAAATATAAATCGGCGATATTATCAGTAGCCCCTAATGAATCATACCGCGGCTGATGTCTCCAAACGTGTGAAGTGTTTATCGGGAAAATCTAACGCTGCTACTACACACCACATTATCATCGTACAAATCCAGGTTTTTAAATAAATCTCAGTACTAGATCAAACGAATACTTGTATATTTTTATCATAATGGAAATTTGATGTTTTCTGTTACAGTCCGCAGCCAGAAGAGCGGGAACAAGTTGCGCCAACTGTGGAACGTCGACAACGACGTTATGGCGGCGTAATGCTAACGGCGATCCCGTGTGTAACGCTTGTGGCCTCTACTACAAACTCCACAACGTAAGTATCAAATCTATTTAATCATATAATTATTTATTATTCTTTAAAAAAAAAAAAGTGCAATTTTCAGATGATTTGCTTTGAACCAAGTTCCTAAAAGAGTCTAACTGCCGTAACTCTATAACGGCGTGAAACATTCCTGAGATGGGAAGGGGTGGGAGTTATGTTGTTGAGAAGGGCCGGATGGCGGCGCTACATGGCCTGGGTGTGTATCTGACAAGCCTACACGAGCCTGCTAGACCTGCCCACTGCTTCAGGGCTCCATCCAAAATCAAGACATAATCAAAGTTGACAAAAACAGGGTTTCTATTGTATAACTAACAGCTGTGCATGGCTCACGGTTTTGTTTTATCTCTCAAATTTCGCCGGTGAGTCAAAAGTCTGGTACTCTGTGGTCAGTTCCTGCAGGGTTGATACTGACCACCGGTCACTTATCAGACTCGCCATCAGACTTGCCTCCAGAAATATGTAATCTTGTTTGTTTGAAAAGTTCCAGATATGTCATATATGTCAAACTCTATTGTGCGCTTGACCGGTTCCAGCTTGTGTAGATAAGTACATACTCAACATAACGCTCACACACCACCCTACCATACGAAATGTCTTAATGTACAATTTGATTATAAATGCACTTACAATTACATTAAGCATTATATTTCTAAAATAATATTTTTATTACATAAACAAATATAAAACATTATAATTCCTACCTAAAGTTGCAATATTCAATAAAGAAAAATATTTTGTTAAGAATAGCTCATATTATCTGAAACATTTAAGTAGAATACATCTTTAAATTTTAATCTACAAGATAAAAATATTGAGTAAAAGCTGTACAACTTATGACACTGTTCATATCGGTATTATATGATTCAGTTATGTATTAGAAATTCAAATTTCAAGCTATATCATTTTGTATTTAATGCATTAAATATATCGCGACATGACTACAGAATATACATTAGAGTTGATATACATTTATCTTGTGCGCTCAATCATGAACAATAATTACTGTCACTTGTCATAAAAATCGAAAAAAATACTGCCTAAAACCTGAAAAAAATAAGAGCAATTTTATCAGGACATCTGTTGTATATAGCTTTTAAATTAATTGTATTTCGTAAGAAAAAATACATACTTTTCAGCCATATAAATGGTTGATCAACCATCGAAAAATTTTAATTCAAGATTTCAATTTCGATAAGATCATTTCTCAATTTTGTAAAATTCATTGGAGCAAAAAAGTGTGTTTATCTTTGGTTGACTTTCAATTTTACACTACTGTGGTGAACAAAGGATTTGTACTCAACTCGGACCCCTATCACATTAACAACTAACACTTTCGTGTAGGCAGAGGACTCAAAAGTCGGGAGGCTACTTAAACGTTATAGATGAAAGTGGTGTCGCCATTTTCTGAGGGTAATCGGGCGTGACCGTGTGGCCATGAAGTCGTTCTGCCGTGCCTGGCACCTTCGGGTCCCTCCTGTCTCAAACCATATCCCCATTACCATTAACTTTTGTTGCTTGCTATGTCGACAGCCAGTAAACTTTTCCAAAGTTTCGCTGCGAGCTAAGATATCTAGCATTATGTTCGTAAAGAGACATAGCGTGTCTCTACCATGTATTTCACGGACCGAGCGCCATACCTCTGTCAATCGGGCTTTGGGCACCAATTTTCTTGTCAGAGTTGATACTTGTGACAGACGGGCTTTTATGAAAGCTTCCTATACCTTTACATGGTTTCTGTCGAACCGACGTGGGCATTTCATTAATATCCATTTTAGTCGCTTCGAGTTTTTTTTTGTATTGGTGTCTGTATACGTATTGAAATTATTAATTTGTTTATTTCCGTGTGTAATCACGGAACGCGTACACCGATCCTCGACTCTACCTTGTACCATTGAAAAGACCTTGCATGAATAACTAGCATAAATTCATGACCTAAAAATTGCTGTAATTCATCATCATAGACTGTAACTATCATTCCACTAATGACTTCTGTGCTTGGCGTAGAAAACTATCCCCGAATTCACCTAGGAGTTGAGGACGGTTTATAGCTCAGGAGAGACTAGTTTCATGCAATCCAGACTCGGTGTGTTACAACACAAGAAGTTTACTTGTAATAATTGATAATTTCATGGGATCCCATATAAAGACTGTTATCGCTAGGTCTAGTCTTATCGCTTCTAACATCAGTGGATGCCGGATCATAATCATAAAATATAAAACATCGATGAATAAACTGACAGGAAAACATAAGACACATCCATTTTTTATGTTAACACGGGCTGTATTTTCCTGGCCCCGTGCGTCTAGTCACAATGCCCATTCAGTAATCAAATCAAACTAGTTGACAATACATTTAATTGTACAAAGCAGAAATCAACGGCAAACGAGTCAGACCACCAATCAGTATATATAACCTCATTAACAACGTCCACGACTAGCTCGCCAGTCATTTGTAAGACAAACGGTGCAGGTAAAAATTAAAAATGGATGAGATCAATAATGATCAATAATAGATAGAGATCGGTGATCGGTCAGATGGGCTGGTTGGTGGGCTCTAGGGACAGGCGATAGGCCGGTGTTACTGGGACTCACCTCACCTGCCCACAGTAGTGGCAGCCTGAGCAAGCTAAATGAGCAAATATGATTTATATCTATATCTGTGAACAGGGGTTGTAACACTAGTGAAATCCCAAGGTTGTTTACAGAACTGATAAGTAACTCGACCACAACACAGATACAGATATAGATATTAGGTAGGATAGATTTATAGAAGTCTGCAAATGGCAATCTCATGCTCTGGTAGGTTCGAACGTCCCGTAACAGTTGCTGTAAACATTTATAAGCAAGGCACATATTGGTGTGCGTCTGGTAGGCATTCCACTGAGCTATAAGTGTGAGCATCGCATTGTTTCTAACAGAAGAACTTCCATTAAATACATTAACAGTATGGACTTACATACAAGTATTAATATTATCAATTTTTCTACATGTCCCAAGACCATTATGTCGGCTAGAGTAGGAAGTGACCACCGTGAATTGTAGAATGGAGGAGGACAATAGCCTAGTGGGGTTGTCTGACCCAGGATCTGGTGGTCGGGTAGAAAGCGAAACAGACAACACAATTAAGTGTGTTTGATTTGTAATACATAGAGTTAAATCTCATTTCATTAAATAAGTACAGAGGAATATGCCGTACTGAAGGTTAAAGTCGCCCCCCTTTAAAAATGTGGACCGGATCAAAAGGACGGAATTCCAACATAAGTATGTACGATAGAAAGTAACAGACTCGGTGGAGTCGGCATAAACATTTTACATGGTCGATTGGATTTCAATTTTCGGTCTCTTCTCTATTTAAGAAGGGAACTCTCATATGCCCTTGGTGTACATCACCTTTGTACCTTTATTCTCGAAAGAGTTCTAGTTATTTCCAACCCAATCATTGCAATATTATATTTACTACAAACATGCCTTAGTGATCAGTTTTCTATGGGGCATATGACATAATTACACGATGAGGCCTTTTTTTGAAAAGCAACAGCCAAGGGGTATTAGTTTCCTTCCATACAACCTGTCACAGAGTACTAAATAGTCCAACCAGTTTTGTCGAGAGCTTGCCTTTTCAGTTTTGTCTACTTTTAAATTCAAACAACGGTATTGATTTCTCTACATTGAAGAGTTCACTAAGGCCAACAACTGCGGCAGTTCCGGTTTCAGCTCTGTGGCGACATGAAGTACATAACTTGCATAGCTTTTAAGAAAATATACAAGCAAGCTTCTCTCCGTTTACATCGTTCTATTATGAGTGGGAATTTCATACAGAAACAACTTGTGTATCGGATGTAGAAATTTTTAACTTTTATAAATAGGAAAAAAATCAAGTTGAATTTACAAATAACGTTCCCATGCAATGAATCTGCAGTCCTACTACACGATCGTGAGGTCATACACCTGATCCGATTTAAATCTCGTGTCAGTCTGTCATTACCCGCCTCTCGATGCATACCCGCAACACGGCATTCACGATCTACCATTGATCTCAAATTAAATGTAATACATGGAACAAAAACACTTTTATACTTTGAAAACAAATTTACCGATCATTTAATTCGGAACGTTGAACTGCTAATTTTGGTTTCTTACATAATTATGCTAACCTAATATCAAATGTATTGTGGAAGGGAAAGTTATTCACGGAAAAGCTCGCTATTAATTACGTTATCAGTTAGTTCTTGCTAATTATAGCTCATCATGGTTTCACGGTCAGAAGGTTCCGAACTCGTCGGATTTATTTGGAGATTTATGCGATAGCGGGGCCACCAACTGAGAAAGTTGTGACAGAATAGGGACAGACACTGTCTCGGCTCTGGAGACGTATACACAGCCAGAGTTGTAATACTCACTTCTCTTTAAACTGATTTAACTGGAAAACGTATATGTAAACATTCCCCTAGTCTATATAAATAAACATGTAACTAAAATAGATGCTGATTCCCTATTGGAAATTTCACTATACTTAGTGTATAGTTCCCTTACTCGGTTTTATGATACAGAAGTAAACTATTATGTTGGCACAAATGATTGCTATAATGGTTGAAAGCTTCTTCGCCATTTTATCGAGGCAAGCCTCTTTGGGCTTCGGAAGCAAATTAATTGTAGCCCCGTGCCTTACACATGCCTGTGAACAAGGATTGCAAAAATGTCTGTTCGACCACCAGGTAACGTACAGTCTGTAGTTGGGATTGACTGCTCGTGGTCCGTGTATAACCAGCGGTCGTAAGAACAATACAACTCGTATCGATTGTTATAGGGAAAACTATTGGCTTTTCCTGAAAAAAAGAATTTATCAAATGTGACTGGCAAGGTAGAGCGAATTAACATGCAGACGGAGCTTGGGTTTTTAAGTCGGTCGGTGATTGGTTTTCGATTCACAGTCGCGATGATCACCGATATGTAACCATTACTTACATATCAGACTTTGTCATGACGAGGGTTTTATGTTCTGGGGATTAAAAAGAACTGCCATGCCAACATTTTCTCCCAAGCAAAATCAATCATGTTCTTCTCCATGTGGAATATTTGTAACTCCAGGCAATGGGCCAAGAGGAAATTATAGCACGGTAACTTAAAAGCATGGTGAATTTTCTAGTAATAAAAATTAAACCTGGATTAAAATGACAATCTGTGCTCCCACAGGAGGAAGGCAAATGATGTCTCCTGGCAGAAAATGACGATCGTTTTTTTTCTATTCAGCGAGTAACGATCTAAGTATCTGGTGTTGCCTTCCTTTGTCCACCCGATATAAACACGGCCCGAACCGTCCTGATTACCGCACCATGAGGTAGCGCTACCTGACAAAGCTAAATGGCTGCTCATCGACAATCGCGCACCGACCACACGTTAGCAGAGGGCAATCAGCACACATGATGATCACTTAAGATAATTAGGCTGCGGATCTCGTACAAAGACGGGATTTTGCCTCTAGTTACCCGTGACAGCTTTGTGCTTAGTTACTGCAAATGTTGGTTTAGGGACATTGTATCGGCCTTCTGGTTCAGCGAACAGACTTTTTTCCGTGTGTGGCTAGGATGAGGGTTGTCACTGCCCCACTAACAATCTATGTGACAAATCGCATTACATCAAGTCGACAGAGTCCAATGATCTTCAAGTCAAAGTGACAACTCCCTGACATGGTATACTTTACTGTGTGACTCCCTCACCCCTAATGCTCCCCGCGAGACTCCAACATTGTAACGCTGTTATTGTTCCATTGTAGACATTTCAGAAAGGCATGTCGCGGTAATTTCTCTGTGTGGTTCTGGCATCGGGCCCCCGTCTCCACACATCCCTCTCTCTGTTCTCGTGTATACGCGATACGTCATTGTCTTCAAACATAACTACAAATTAGCGTTTTCCTGACGTAATTGGTAACGATTCCAAGTTTCAAATAAAAGTAAAATATAAGTCTGAATCGATGTGTTTTGAAATACATCGTCCCGGCAGTGGACCGCGGGTCCGACATCTGGGCCGGCCAGGAGAGCCGAGAACTATGTTTTAATTACCGTGGGGCTGTATGTGAAGAATCTGACCGAGTTGGCAGTTTGACTCTTTGAGAAATGGTTCGAACAATCAGGGCTGTCAGGAAATAAAACAAGCAAATTGATTTGGTGTAGTGTAGTTGTTGTTGGCGTTACACCCTGTCTGTGTTATATGAAACTTGTCATTGTTCTTCAGTGTTGTGTAACGGGAAACGTCATAAATGTAGCTAAAGATGAGATGGGTAAATATCAGTGTTGGACGGTGCGATGCTGGTTACAGACATAGTAACTAATGATTTGTGTGTTTGTACATTACAGGTTAACCGACCGCTCACTATGAAGAAAGACGGCATTCAGACGAGGAACAGGAAAATGTCAACTAAGAGTAAGAAGAAGGGAAAGGGTATGCAGATGTCCGACTTCTTGAAACCGCTCGACAAAACCTTCGGCGGATTCCATCCCAACATGAACGCCATGCACGCCCCGATGCCAACTTACATGGGCGGTAGCTCGTCTCTAGGCGGGTCCTATATCTCACCGGGCGCGTCTCACATGCAGGGATCAGGCGGTCTTGGCCACGGAGGCCTTGGAGGAGGATTCAATAATTTTTCATCATCCATACCATCAAGTTTTGCATCGTCATTTTCAAGTATTCCAAGCATTTCATCGTCAGGTTTTTCATCTGGACTGAACTTATCTACGACGACAAATATGGTTGGGGCGATGGCGTGAAGGTGATCGGACAAAGTGTCGACAAGTGCACGTGAACAATAAAGCGCGAACTCCGGCCACCACAGGCCGGGGTCAATAATGGCGTACTCGGGATGGATGGCGCTCCGGCCTCCAGAGGCCAACACTGGAGCGTAAGGGTCTAGTGGGAGAGTGTGTTCGTTAGTAAGTCGTGAACCGGTGCGTTTTTTCTTTTGCTTGAAACACTCTACCTAATTCCCTTGGACAGAACACGGTCTGTCATATGATACCCTCGCTCACGAGAGGTAACGAGTAAAAATATACGAGAGCTGTTTCATCTAATCCCGAGAAATGACAACATAGGTGTTTCGAATGCGTGCGAACGTCTCATCTACCGTGGAAGGATCTCAGTCACGAACCACCACTGCATAGAAATATTGTTATTGCCACGGATTATGACAATGCTGGACTCTATCCGTGTCTCCGATTTCACCAGCGCTCACCCTAACGTGATTTCTTTGAACAGTAAATCTAGGTAGTGATATGTGTTGTCGTTGTGAAGGTGACATGGAGGAACTCTCTCGGGTAAATCGACCCAGTGGTGCCCCATAACCGCACAGAGGGGTCAGCTCGCGTCCCGACCTCAGCATTTCACGTTACAAAGACTACGGCGGACTGCTGTAGGTCCCGATCACTCCAACTTTTCAAAAAACACATTTTGAATTGTATTGTTATGGAGAGATTGAAACGGACTGTTGTTGGCTCCGGTACATTGTCAACTAAATGGTGCTTGTCCTATGAACAAAGTGTGTGGATTGGTTGAATGACTGTTGCCTAATAAGGGTTTACTGTAGTAAGACTAGATCACGCGACGTTTGGTCTGCTAACAATTTACACTAATAGACTGCGTTCAGCTAAAGTGCAGAATTGTGTTTTTGCTCAAATGATGAGAATTTTTCAATTAACAATATATATAAGTAAACTGACCATTGTTTTCATTGCATTTTGAGATTTCATGTCACTTGTAAATATTCTATTTATTATCGTTGGTTGAGAGAGTGGTGTGCTTAGGTACTGAGTAAGACAGTGATCAATATAACAATTATAATTATACTTGAGCTCGATTTCTAGTCCCACAACTCTGAGCTGGTTATGGTTACATAGGATTTAATGTGTTGTAAGGATCAGGCATATCCCGAGTGCTAGACTAGATATGGAGTGCGGTCATCGCGATGATGCACTTTCAAGATTGAAGTGACGTCATCGTCAGTATGACTCGCTCCCGTTTGTTATTGGTGGAAGTGTCACAGAAATTTTGTATGTGTGCCTTTTAATAACATTGTACATTAAGCAATTAAAGAGAGTAAAACAGGAGGGCAAATTCGTCCTTCAAATATAATACTTCTGTAGGCGTATTTATCGATGAACGGATCTACTTGAAATCCAGTGTACAGTGGTAGATTAGTTTGTTGGAGTACATTCCACGTCCTAGGCGGACAGCAATGGCGAGCAACTACGCAGCCTTCGTATGGGGAATGTTGTATGTCTAGCATGGTCAAAATCGTACATCAACTACATCCAATTTTATAATATATGTTCTTAATATCTAAAATAAAACTATGTGCAATATTTTTAATCTATAACAAAAATCAAATGCAAAGCCCATCCAATAAATTATATTGCTGTATTATTATTATTTATTTCCATAAAATTTGGTTTTATATATGGAAAATCGACAACATGTCAGTTAATTTTGTTCTGCCATTTCAGTTTTGAAAAAGCGTATGATTTGACCATGTTGTACATGTTTTCACTATTGTGAACATACAGAAATTATTGTTAGATATTTTGCTGTTTTATGCCGTGTATAATTAAATGAATGATAATGTATAATTGATAAAAATCAGAATTTTCCATTATGACAAATAAAAAAACAAATAAACAAAATTCACTCTCTTTGTATTTTTTTATTTGGTGTATTCTTTTAGATAAAACCCACAGAAGCTGTATTCACAAGAATATCTTAACGACGCATTGAAAATATAATTTATGTACAAGTATAACCATCGAAATGCTCTAGAAATTAGTATCCAAATATGCATATGTCATTTTTGATATGTCTCACTAGATATTTTATACAATTTTTCACAATATTCGTTGTATGTGTTTAAATACAAAAGAAAAATCTTTAGTGAAGTGAGATATTAAAAAATTATTGTCTTTTCAAAATATAATATAAATAATTATATTTTGATGACAAATTTTATTTTAAGAATAGGGTGTTCTGAAAAAAAAAGTAATTTCATGGATAAGTTATATGATTGAAACAGTTTTATGAAGGCACAAAAAGCAAAAACATTATTTGATGTTTAAATTCATTGTTTATCAGAGGGAATTACTCCTCGATAAAATATCCAGTAAATATACAGTATTAATTATCAAATTTGAATAATGGAGGTTGTAATACTGATACAAAACACGAATAATACTAAAAAGTATATTAATTAAATTATTCAGTATTGAAAACTGGAATCTTGTCAGCTACACTTTAGTAAACAAAATGAAGCTGCGAATTTTCTAGACAATTCGTCCCTTTATGGAGACATAGGAAAACACAGAACTCTTACATCAATTAAAACACAAATAGATAAAAAATCTATAACTTATATATAGTATAAAATAAACTCTTTTGCTATCATATATAATGTATCATTAAGTTTAAAAGTTTTGAATTTAGTTATTTGTTTGCAAGTGATATACCCGAAAATTATTAGTTAGTAATTTCATCAAAATTAATATAACTGAACATGTATAAATAACAAGAGGATAATCTAAAAGAAAACAGTTGTTACTATATTATCATTTTATGAAACAAGAAATTAAAAAAAAATAACATCCATACTATCATGCCTATTGGACAATATGGAAATCGATGTTTATACACATGTTCTTCAAATTAATTTACAATAGGAATGAAATTGATATGAACAATATCTAAAAAGAATATACTCACTAAAGACTGTTGAAGGGTGTCTATTATTACAGTTTCTTTATGGGAATTTATTTTAGAAAATTCTAAAATCATATTTTCTATTTAGGATAGCCAGTTCATTTAAGTAGCATATATACAACTGAACATATAACTTTATCATACACTCGCCTTATCTATAGATCTGTATACACACACAATGGGTACTCTCAACGACAACGCGATCGCACCAAGGCGACCTATTTAGGAAGAAAGTACTTTAGTTTTCTATAATTAGAAATCTTCG